>JADHYT010000059.1:0-101723 GCA_027604725.1 Entophlyctis luteolus | reverse complement strand
CCCTAACCCTAACCCTAACCCTAACCCTAACCCTAACCCTAACCCTAACCCTAACCCTAACCCTAACCCTAACCCTAGCCCTAAGTCTTAACCTTAATCCTAATCCTAGCCCTTTCTATTCCCTGCCCTGACCTTAATCTTGCCTCTAAGCTTAACCCTAATCCTAATCTTAATTCTAAGTCTTGAACTAATTTGGATTAAGAATTTTTTTTCTTTTTTTTTTTCTTCAGATTGCCCCCACAAGTTGAACTAATTTGGATTAAGAAATTATTTTTTTTCTTCAGATTGCCCCCACAAGAGTTTGGATTAAGAAATTATTCAGATTGCCCCCACAAGTTGTTTGGCCACAAATTGGAATGTGGCAGGGACCGACCCACTCCCACAATACGACCGACCCACTCTCACAATACTGAACTGTACATATGCAACCTTTACTTTGCGTGGGCGACAAAAAAAATAAAATAAAAACCAAAAAAATAAAAACAACACTGTACTTATCAACACTTATACATGGTAATATTGCTGCAGTTGATTCAACTTATTGCACTGTAATATCATAGTAGTGGATTTACTATAACATACACCACTCTCCTCCACTCCTCCACTCCTCACTCCCTTTGTGTGCGCCTTTGCAACGTACAACTACTAGTCATGGTCACGCTTTAACATTGCAACAGCTGACGAGGCGCCTCGGCTCTCTATGCCCATCCGAGCGTGAGCATGCTTGCAATCAGCGGGGTGACGGCGAGATAGATCAACTGCGGTAGAAGCTCCCATGCGCTCGACGTAACGGTTGTGGTGGTTGCTGGATTAATGATGTGCATGGGAAGCAGCGACACAGACCTCGTTGCATTGAGGGAGTAGCAATGCGTCGTATTGTAGAGCGAATACAGTTGAGCAGCGTCTCCAAGCTGGCACGTGATGAAGTCTTCGGGAGCGAGAGTGATGGCAACAGACGAGTTAGCATAGATGCTAATCAGTATGTCATATGCTCCGATGCAGCCAGGTATTGCTACTGGGAACATTCCATCCAATTGCGCCGTACAATTGGAGTCAGTGTAGATGGCAACTTCATACCCTGTAACGTTCATTTAATTGGCTCGCTTTTTCCTTCTGTAAATTGACATCTTTCTTTTGATGCAGCAAAGCAAGCAACTCGAATGTTAAAAGGAATGAATAAAACAATGGAAGCATTCTTGATTGATCAAAACTGGTTTTCAAACGTTTCCAGAAACCTCAAAATACCACAAAAAATTCATTTTGGGACAATGTCGGGAGAATGATCTTTGGACACTATTATCTCTATGTTAATAGCACGGATGACATAACCAGAAATTTCAATTTTCATGACCGTATCGGTGTAAGTAAAATGTTTAAAGTTATCAAAGAATAAACTCCTGACAGTGGGAGAGCGGTTTGATTTTCTCATGGAAATCACTCAAAAAAAAAATGCATTTATGCTTTCCGACATTGTTACAAAAGAAAATAGCAAAATATTTAAATCAAAGAAAAACAAAATAAGATGAAATAATATAATTTAACAAAATTCGTTTCAAATTTCAAATGAAAACAATTAAAAGGAATTTTTTTTATTTTTTTATTTTTATTATTATTTTTCTTTCTTTCTCTCTCTTTCTCTCCCTCTCTCTGTCTTTTTTTTTTGGCCCAACTTCACAATCACTATCGGCATACACATATAATTGCTACCAACAAGCGTTGCAGCATCCAATTGTTCCTGTATCTAAGTGTACCAGTAGTGACAGTAGATCAATCCACTGCCATTTGGGACCATACTGTTAGTGTCGCAGAAGAGAAACTCGGGGTTGTAGTTGCCATTAGGGAATGCACTGTTAAAGACAGTGGTTTGACCTTGTTCGTATTTGAAGAGATTGTTGGTGTTGGGGAGTATAGTGCCACCACCATCGCTTGCTATATAGTAATTGGTAGCATAGCCGTTGATAATGCGCGAGTATGGCGCAAAGACCATGGTAACACTGTGACCGTTGGCAGACGCGGGGCAAAAGAAGCTTTGAGCAGCGGTTACAGTGGAAGTGTACGAGTTAGACACGGATGTTTGGACGCTAGCATCTGCTGAGCTCAGAGCAGGTATGACCTCACTAACGGAGAATCCCACGTTGACGGTGACGGTAACACTAACACTAAATGTGTGCTGGAAGGAGCTGGTCATCTGAATGGAATTGCCGGTCGAACAATACTCTGCCGACAGTCCTGGATTCTCAACTGCACGACCATAGTCATAGAGATAGAAGTCTTGGTAAGCTGATGTGACAGGATAACCACATCCACTGGTGCAGGTAACACTGCTTATGACGCATACCCCAGTTTCCGAGGAGCTCTAAGTTCCTGGAGCAGTTCGGAATGGAGAGACATCATCGTCTCCGTCTTCGGGGTCATTGCGATAGGCCGTTATGCTGAGGAACTCCCTCGATTGCTTGAGTTCTCGCTTTGTTAGCCCTCCAACGTCTCCCTTGCAGATCCTGACGAGGGTGATGCAACCAAACCTACCAAATGGGATCCCCTCTCCGCTCGAACAACTGTATTGAGGTCGCTGACCGTGAGCGATACGTCAAAGTCAACGAGGAAACCAGTGAGGTTGATGTGGCTTGAAAGCGCACAAAAGATTTTGGCGATCATTTGTTCCAAAAGAACGAACTTTCGTGAAAACTCTTTCCTTATTTTGAAGATATCCTCCTCATAGCATTGTCTGATGAAGAGTTTTTCGCGCATTCTTGGCAGTCTGGTGGTACAGGATTGAAAACTAATGTGTCATCAACAGCAGCCAAAAAAGAAGGCCACCAATGGACGAAAGGGAGAGAAAAGTCAAGGCTAACACGGAAAATAAGATCAAGAGTAAGAGTAAGAGTAAGAGTTAGGCATAAATATGGGACTGGAGTCAGGGCCAGGATTAGAATCAGGACTAGACTCAGGGTCAGGCGAGGGATTTTGTCCGAAACGGCGGTCCGAATAAATGCCCGCGCGAAAGCCCCTCTGCGTCGCCGACCCCTGACGCCTACAGATCAGGAAGCAGCGCGCAGCCCACATTGAGAGCAGCGTGTGTTGCAGCTGCGGGAGCCCCTGTCCAGCGCTTCGGATCTTCGGCCCCGATCCACACCCGCTGATGCCTCTGCTGTTACCGCGGCCGCACACGTACCCACCATCCACTACCCATTCGCCGCTCGAACAGGAACTCCTCGATCGAGCGATTCGCGCCGAATGCCGAGCCGACGCCATGGCAGCCGCTACTCCCCGGAATTCACTGGAGATAAACAAAAATCAAGGTTCTAAAAGAGGAAGTTGACAGTGCGAGAGCCTACCATTTGAAGCTCAATGGCAGTCGCTCAAGCACATTGCTTCCACGGCCTCAATCTGTTCCCCCTGATAATTGGGACGAGTTCGTAACTGAACAAGATTTGAAGAAGCCAGGTTCGTTCTATACTATTTATTGCTAAAACTCTCAGATTCTCAGTTCTTTCATTCTCTCCTCAATGATCGGGTTGTTGAAGTCAACAGCATCAAAGAACTTCCTATCTCACAGCCTCGAATTCGTTGTATCACTTCTTACACGGACGCAGTAGCTAAGGTTCAGGTGATCTGTTTGCCTCATCTATTCCTCAATTCAGACATGATTGGAAGTCGCATTGTTTTTATTCGGCCATTCAATGCTGCCATGATGGAAGCAATGATTAAATGTACGAACAGTAATATTGTTCTTGTTGGAAATGGCGGAATCGGCAAGTCTTATATGCAGCTTATAATACTTTTGTGGTGCTTGCGTAAGGATCTGCGACCGAGAGAGGTTAATATGAGCGAACTCTGGACAAACTTGATTTGATCGTAGTTCTTCAAGGAGGACAGTCTCTCTACGTAAGTGATTCAACGAATCGTTTGCCTGAACTGGCGAACTTGGATTCAAAGTCAACACTGCTCTCGTATGAACCGGCTGTATCTAAGGACGAGATTAGAGACTGTGGTAGTACGGCTGGTTGATTGTGGGCCACTGTATCACCATTGCAGTCGCTGTACAAGGAATTTTCGAAGTACAGTGCGATATAAAGTACATGGAATGTCCAAATGAATAGGAACTCCTGTTTATGGCCTCTGTGATGGATTGTGGACTGGATGCATCGAGTCCGTTGAAGGATCTTCACAAACGGGATTCTCTCCTTGAGCGTATACGGTCAATCGGGCCTTACCTGCAACCTGTGTTGCCTGCGGACGAATCTATCGCGGAAAGTGAAAAGAAACAGGAAAGGGCGTTGAGTAACCTACGACCTCATGAATTGTTGGAAGCGTGGGATATTTCCGAAAACGAAGATACTCGCATACCTGTCCCTTTCATGAGTCACTACACTCTACGAATTTCCCCCATAATGGATGGCAAGTTCCAGGATTACATTTTGAAAGCCACGAGCAACAAAGAAAAGGAAACACTAGGTGATCTGTTGTTTCAGACAGAGTTCAAAGATCTGAGGATGCAGCTCACAAAATATGATTTGAACCCGGCTGATGGATCTCCGGGCGAAAAGGGGGCAATACCCACAGTTCTGGAACCTTTTTTTGTGAAGCATACCATTCAGAATGATCGCAACCGATGGTTGAATTGGACGGTTGCTAATTGTAAATTCTCTTCAGGCAGCCCACAGTGGACTCGAAAGCCTTCACTTTGAATCTCACTAAGAAGAATAAGTCAAAAAACCCAAGATATGCCGACATTGTAGCATCACCTGACCAGATTTTCCACATGAATGACAGCGCCTATCCATTTGTCGATTACTTCTGGTATGATCCTGAGACAAAAACAGTTAATGCAGGTCAAGCATCGAAGTCGTTCAGTGGACATCCAAAGAGTGTGGACACATGTCGCAAAATGCTGGAAAACCTCAAAGCGCCGACTGGTGAAAATAGTGATCAATATGATTCCCTTACCTTCCCAAGCGGATGGATATGCATTTGGATCAACAAGCAAATTCTTCACCAATGTTGGAAGTGACGCTGCGAAAATAAAAAGAATTTGTGAACAAGTCGAATTCCGGGTCATCAAGATGGTTTCAATATGAAGGAACAGAAAGTAATACTCTCTGTTGTGAAATAAAATCATGCATTTCTTTTACTTTCGTCAGTATCAAAGATGTATCCAGCGTCCAGTGTCCACCCTGTGTCCAACCGGCGCACAGAGTAGTGCAAGTGCAGTGCATGGCGACTCGCGGATGACTTATGCTGGTGGGGATGCTGTGCCACTCCAAATACAACATACAACTCCCACAACCAATGCCCTCCCCCTCCGAGCAAGATGAAAGAGGTGCAACGCCGTGTGTTGCTACTGTCCCTAAATCGACCAATACCGTATCCAACCGCACATGGATTGACAAGGAATCGGAAATAACTGTTAGTTCACCCCACTTTTCCCTGTTTTTCTCGAATCACCAAAGCGTCAATTGTCACATCCTGATCCACTCTTGCAAATTCTTCACCGACGCTTTGCTCTGCCTTGCTTCAAAACATTCAATGTCTCTTATTTCAAGCGTAGTACATCATGAGCTGGACAATCTTCAAGCTATTGCTGGTATTGCATCAAAATCACCCACTGCACTACATTTCCTTAACCAAAATGTGCACCTTGTGGAAGCTGATGTTTTGTTTTTCCCTGTGCCATGTTACTCAAAGCTCACGGTTTGACCTTGGCTTGCCAAACGTTGACAGCAATCTTGGATCTCACGTCATCAACTTGAACGAATATGGGCCCAGAGTTGTTTTTCTCACATACCAGTGAGTTTTTTTCTGTCTATTGCAGTGAACAATCCGACTACAATTTGCAAAGACAGTCTGTATTTTAAGCAAACCATGGGGTCTGAGCCACGCTCAAAGGATTGTCAAACGGCTTGCACGGCCTCTTGCAGACCTCTGACATGTGCAATTTTGCAATTTTCTTGAAGTAGCCTAGAAGCAAGTAAAGTTGCACGGGTCCTCAGGTGAAGCAAAACAGATCCACGCCAAGCGACTCAAGGTAGCATTGATGGTGCTCGCATGCCAAGATGCCAGGTAGGCGTTGGAGGAGGGATGTATTTATATTGCTGATGGCTGATTGCGATGTGCTTTTTTTGTGCCATGTCTGCTGCTTCAAACAAGCGCCAGCCAAGCTTGCCGTCTCTCCATTGAAATAAAGAATGAATATGCATCTACACTATTGATAACTAGCACAAAACTCTGGATCTCATCACTTGGACTGACAGCTTTGTTTTCTTCTTTTCAATCATACATAAGTGAAAAAAACACCAGAAAAAAAAAAAGATAGTCCACGGCACCAAAAATCACATGGATGTTGCAGTTGATGATATTACCAATGGCAATAAACCACCCAGAATCAGACTTTGTGGTTGGGTGCTCATCAAAGCAGTGTGGACAAAGAAGTCGGCTGTTAAGAAAAAAAAGCCTGTTGTTCTTTGCTCCACCAAGCGTCCCTTGTTGGCAGTGAGACAACATGTTTTTGGGTTTTACAGTGAAAGGAATTACCAGATGCCATTGCGAAGGAACAGGTCAGTGTCCACATACTCCCAGTACTCTACGATAACTAGCCCTGTCAATCGAACTTTTGGAGTGCATTTCGAAAGATCTCGGAATCTTGGGGTTAGCCATGCACCAAATGTGATTCGTTGTATGCGGACGACGACAGCCTTCGCTACGCCCAGCTGCCTCTTCCTTGAGACGGGAAGCACATTCGTTTTGGTAAGGCCCCTTCCCACTTTCTCCAGGAGTCTCGTGCATAGTTGAGACTGCTCAAATCAGCCACTCTACACAAGTTGGAAGTTAGATCATATCCCCGTTGACATCGGACTTACCAGGTTGATCTCCATTCCCATCTTCGGAACTCTGCTGGTTAGGGAAGTTGACGGCGCGAAGACTGTCGTCGCTGTCGAGGAGTGAAACGAACGATATGCCCGTGATTGCAGCAGTGCAGGAGGATGCGCTGGGCGGATGAGATGAAAGAAGATATCATTCGTTCGAACGTTCTAGGGACTCATACTTTATGTAACGTCACATCACAGCCCGTCCCGGTCGAGCAGTGGTGTCAGCTGCATCACCCGCTGTAATGGATGCAAACACCATCTCCCCGATCTCATCGTAGCCTGCGGCAGAAGGGTGGATCGTGTCACCCCACAGCAGTGACCGCGCATTCGAGTCTAACCCGAGCAAAGGGAACAACACATGCAGATCAAGCAATCGCAGTGCATCCCCGTCGTTGGTGGCGCGTATCTGGACTCTTGTCCGGATCATAGTGTTGACTTCGAGGACCGGCGCGAGCGGCATATCTTCCAGTGAATACTCTGGGAGAGTAACGGCGAGTACGGATGCTCCGCTTGCGAGCGCAACGTCCCATGCTGCCTCGATATTAGCCAACACTTTCGCGGGGGTGTCGGCCGAATGCAGAAAGTCGTTGGTGCCCGCGAGCAGTACAACCCAAGTGAATGCCGAAGCCTCAAGTCGAGACTTCATGCGCCTGAGTATGCCGCCCCGGTCCGGGTCGATGTGGTCTCCGGACACACCCTCGACAACGACTTGGTCCGCGCCACTAATGAAACCGAAGTTCAACAGAAGCTGCCGCAGCTTGATGGCGTATGGGTGGAACGATGCGCCACCCTGATCGAAGCCCTCCGTCAGTGAGTCGCCCACACACAAGACGCGAAAGGTCTCTGTTTTCCTGGACATTTCTTTCTGCAAATCGATATCATCAACCAAGTGCTTATACTTTGGGGGGCTGGCCGTGCTAGAGTTGGCTAAACAGGCAGCTTGCCTCGCAGCCTGCTGCCGAGACTCCAGCATGTGAGGCATCCTGCGGACGCAGTATTTTCTTGTTCTTTCTTTTGCGTTTTGAGTAGCTGCAGTCTGCAGGTTACTTGTGTCGATTTGTAACATAGCAAAACTATATGTTGCAGTATATCTGTTCAAGTGGGAGCTTTGTAACTGTTCTTGTTTGGTTTCATTGTGTTTGCACTTTCACTTTGAATTCCTTTCTTGCAATAATAAAGGCATATGAGTTGGTTTTTAGACTTGAGATGTTGTGAAAGCAGAGGGGATATGCAATCATGGTGACCTTTATTTTCCCATAGCGTAAATAATGATTTCAAAGATACTTTTCTTATCATTTCCAGAAGTCACCTTTACTTGCTTTCACTACTTTAATGTCTTCGGTCACCATCTCAAAAACAAGCTCCTATAATGTTAATCATCTGTTATGATATGATAACAAACAAAATTAGACCCCACATCAAAAGTAACTTTTGGAGACCAGTGAAGATGTTTTCTTGCTTTGGATGGATCTCCCAGCAATAGATCCACTTCTGTTGGTCGATAATATTTTGGATCTAGAAGTAATATATTTTTTCTGCTCAGCATTCAAACGACTAACCAACTCGCACGAGAATCTGTTAACAATTTCAGTATATGGTTTGAAAATTCTAATCACCTCTCCAGATTCATTATCACAACCAATTTCTTGTTCACCACTGCCTGTCCACCTTGAAAATTTGATTAAAGGATTTTCAACGAAAAATAGATGCCTGATCGAGATTCCGACGACAGCGAAGGCTTTTTCAACAAATTCCCGAACTGAATGTGTTTCACCAGACGCAAGTACAAAGTCTTCCGGGGTATTTTGTTGAAGCATAAGATACATTCCCTGTTTGGAGTTAAGCCAAAAAGGAAAGGCAAGCATTGCAGGAAACCTCAACGTAGTCTCGCGCATGGCCCCAGTCCCGCTTGGCGTCAAGATTTCCCAAATACAGGCAACCTGTTTTTGTAACATGGAAGTTTGCCACCGCGCGCGATATTTTTCGGGTTACAAAGGTTTGCCCTGGTTATCTCGCTGGTTAATATTGTAAGGCAGTAGGATCTTTGCTACCCCTGCGAGGACTCTCGTGATTGAAAAGAATCCCGTTGCAGGCAAACATATTATATGCCTCCCTATAATTAACAACAATCCAATATGCATACTGTTTAGCAACACCGTATGGGCTTCTCGGATAGAATGGAGTGTTTTCGGTCTGAGGGGTTTCTCTAACGTTTCCATATAGTTCGCTAGTGCTTGCTTGGTAAAACTTGATTTCCTTCGTTAGGCCACAAATGCGGATTGCATCTAGCAGGCGTAGAGTACCCAGGCCATCGACATCCGCTGGCAACACTCGGTTAGTGTACAACTTGAATTGGTCATGAATACCAGTGTATTCGGCCATGTCGAACGAAACTTTAACGTGGGATTGGGCACCAAGATTATATATTTCAGTTGGGCGAACTTTTGATACAATTTGGACGAGATTTGTCGAATCGGTGAGGTCCCCGTAGTGTAAAATCATCCCGGGACTTTCTGGATTTTGCAACATAAAAAACGCGTGAACTTGCGTGATAAAACCTTCGTGCTGGTCAGTATATAAGTGCTCAATTCTACCGGTGTTAAATGATGAAGAACGACGAATAATTCCGTGAACAGTGTATCCTTCAAAAACAATCGATGTTGATGCACGATCAGTTCTGTGAACTGCACCTTTTGACAAAAGCAATTCTGTAAGATAGCTTCCATCTTGGCCTGTGATTCCTTGAATTCCAGTAATAAGTTGACTTCTTCTTGCAGAAAATTTCTACCAGTGATGAGTGCCACTTTTCGCTCAATTGGTGGGACGCATAGGTTGTTTAAGATTGAATCAGTTCTTTCGTCTTTTGCGTTGATCATTTGATTGTTTTGATATTTGTCAAAACGACCCAAAAAAAACAAAGTATCGAATGAAAATACATATATAAAGAAAAAGAATAGTGATGAATGGCAATTATTGTGTAGTACCAAACGAAAGGATGTTTATGGCGTCTCTTGTTTGCAAGAAGATAAACCAGTCCTCTAAAATAGAAACAAAAAGAGAAAAAAACTGGAATGGCCGCCTCAACAGCAACTGCCATCAATATGTCACTGGACGACATTGTAAGCCTCCGCCTCTCCTCATTAACTTAAGCTACTGCCCTCTGCTTCTTTCTTCACACTACCATCCTTTTGAAGGCTTCTGCGATTTTATTTAAATTCTCAAAACAAAAACAACAAAAAAAAAAACAGATTGCCCAATCGAAGTCGTCCCGCGGGCAGAAGACTGTTATTGGTCCCGATGGGCTTCCTCGTAATAGGCGTAGTCAGCAGGCTGGAAACCCACGGCGTGGAGCTGGCGCTGCTAGATCTGCGGCTCGCTCATCTTTAACCCCTTACTCAAACCCACGCTCTGCGCCAGCAAGTATTCCTGCTATTGACCAATCTAAGTTGAGCGTCTCCAACTTGAACCATAATGTGACCTCGCAAGATTTTCGAGAACTCTTCAGTACTATCGGTTGGTGACTTTTTTTCCTAAGCAAAGAACATGGCCCCTTCCCGAATGCATTACTGTTCGGCGTTTGGGCTACTTGAGTCGATGTCGGTTTCTCTTCGGCTTGTTCAATTTGTGTCTTGATTTCCTTCCCCTTCTGTCATAATTGACGGCACGACTTGAACCCAAGTCGCTCGGAATTATTGTGGCGAAGTTGCAGTCGGATTTCTTTTTCGCTTTTTTATCTTCGCATCAAATTTCGCAGTCCAGCAAAGTCCGCAGTCCCAGCTACACCAACACCTTTCCTCGCTCTCTCTGCTCGTGAAACTGCATGTGCATCTTCTGATATCCTTCACAGGACCGGTGAAGTCTGCCGTACTCAATTTTGACCATACGGGCAAATCGACTGGGACCGGAACAGTCATTTACAAGCGCGCTGGAGACACTCAGCGGGCTATTACTGAATTCAATGGCCGTTTGTTCGACGGCCGTCCAATGCGAATTGAATTGGTCGTTTCTGCCACCAACATTGCTTCTCTGACAAAACCTTTGGTTGTTCCAAACAATCTGTCCGGTGGACAACGAGGGGCTGGTGCAAATAGCCGTGGGGCCAGAGGGTTAGTGCTAGATATGCAAAAGTGATTGTGACGAAGATCATCAGGCGTGGCGCTGGTCGCGCTAGCCGTGGTGGCAAAAAAGACGTAGGAAAAACTCCAGAGGAAATTGCTGCCCAGCTTGATGCTGAAATGGACAAGTATATGCAGGTTGGTTCTATTGGTACTGCACATAAATTCTGACGGAGACTCGAAAAGGATGAATCGATGGGTGAGGCTGTGATGAGTATTTAAAGTGGAAGTCGATGGCGTGTTTTGCGGAATTTTCTGGTGTTTAAGCTGCGGGTTCCATTTTCGTGCGTCTGGAATATTTGGTCAACGATGCACAGCTGTCTTTTTTTTTTTCTTTTTGCTGAAGTGTTTTGGTTTGGTTTTGTTCTTGTTGCCAAAACGAATAATTACAATACTTTTGGCGAATTTATTGTTCTGAAGGCGATGAATCCTCTGGTTCCACAACTTTTTCAAAATCGTGATTGATCTTGTGGGTTTCTAGTTATGCAATTATTAGAATAACTATTAAATGGGCACCAACCAGTTTGAAAGTCCAGCTGGATGCATTCACCACAAAGATCAACTTGCTGGTCATACGGACAATTTTTGCATTTCCATCGCGTCTGTGAATATCGGTTTAAATTTGATTAATTGATATAAACCGACCCCAACGATGGGTGATATCTGACACGAATCGCAAGTAAAACCATGGTGAATAGACTCGAGTTTTTCGATGCTTCCGGTTTTTTCCAGTTCCCGAATCTTTGCAAGCGCCTTCAGTCGCATAAGCTCCTGATGTGACGTCAAAAAAAGCCGGAAAATACGAAGAAGACAAGGACCGAATACTCTTCGCTATTTTTCGCCTCAGGGTCTACGTCTTCCTCAGATTCATCACTATCGCTTTCTGCCATTCGGACAACATGATTACCAATGTATGAGCTTCCGGAGGTTGTCTGTGCAAGTTTTGTAGAAGTCGTCCCAATTAACGAAAACTTGCTGATCCGATTTGCAATCTATTTCTGTCGTCAACGAAACAATCTGAGAAACACACCAGACCTGTGTAGGGGTACGGGTAGTCAGTTCCAGAGAAATTTTTGTTGCTCTAGCGGCTGCTGTTGATTCGGGTGGATATTTGATTAACAACTCCGCGAGTTTTTGCTGCAAGAGTCAAATGTGGGTGTCTCAAGAATGTAATTATGAACCTTCTCTTCATTTGTCCATTGAGATCTTTTGTTTATCGGAAGGTTGTCTTCAAGTGGGTTTGACTGCCGATTGGGGTGAAATGAAGTAAAAATCAGCGCCTACCTTTGTTTTTTCAGTTCTGGTTACATCGACCTGCAAAGTGTCAAAAACACATTCAAAGTTTCACCGCATAATACCACTGGAGGGAATATTGAATGATGAATTGATTTGAATAACTCGGTTCGTTCCGTGTCCGACTGAGATTTTTTTCTGCGAATGCCGGGACAACTAGTTTTGGCGCCAGCTGACCCATGAGAAGCTTCGACTTCTAAGCATTTGTTATTCCGCTCTTCGTATTGGTCCATATCGATTTCTGGGATAGCCAATATTTGCTGCAGTCTCGGGAAGGTAATTTTCTGGACAAGAGCATGAGCTCAGCGAAAACAGTTCTATAACACCTTAGCCACGAGCATGCTGACAAACTCCTTGGGATGATCCAGAGCGTGCTGTTTCTGCTTTTTCAAGACTTCAATGTCCATCGAGTTCTGCATCAGTTGGTGTTCCAAAGAAGTCAGGGTTGCGGCAACGAGATCGATACTGCGGTAGAAACAGCATATGAGCACAAAGCAGCTATATTCACAGAAGTCCGCGCGATGCTCACTCGGCGCTGAGGCGTTGTAGCATTGCCGATGCTGCTGACTCGGCCATGGTAATAATTTCAAAATGCACGGAAAAGCAAACGTCAAAGTCGATGTGCTGGAGCCTTACACGGAGCCCGTGTGTTTCGTGGATCGCGGACGTGCGCTGTTCCTGAGGCGCGACTTGTTCAGATTGGAAGCTCCATACGGGACACGACCGTGGCGACAGGATCAAGAAACGGGCGCTGCGAACGAGGATGGAGCCGGCGAAGACGAAAACGACGACGAACAGGACACATCAAGCAGTTTATCATACGCATTTATCCTAGCCGAGCAGGCCATCGCGACAATACCATCTCATCAGGCATCGACGGGAAGTCGGAGAACTGGATACGACACTGTATCTCCTAATTGGCCTCAGTACTTGAGCGAGCACGCCCGTTCACCAAAACTTGTTCCGCACGATATTGCACCACTTCTGAATTCTCTCTGCGAAAACGACACCTCCCAGTCTCTAATGCTCAAAGTTGCGCTTCGTCAAGCAAAAAATTTCGCGTTGTACATACCACCGAAATGCGCGTTTGTGATATCTGATATATCGCGATTTCCCGATTTTCGTGACAGGCAGTTTGACTTTGTTGTGGTGGATCCTCCTTGGCCGAACCTCAGTGCTGCTCGTGCTGCGACATACGACTTGGTGGATCCTTATTCATTGTTTAAGATACCGTTGAAACTCTCTTTGGCCGCGGGAGCAGTAGTGTGTGTGTGGGTAACACATAAGCCTAAATACCGCAAATTTGTTGTTCAAAAACTGTTTTCTGCATGGGGATTGGAATGCGTTTCGCAATGGTATTGGCTGAAAGTGACAACTTCTGGTGCGCCAATATTTGACGAAAGACTGACTAACAGAAAACCGTACGAAATTCTAATTGTGGGAAGACGCGTTGGAAACCTTACAGAAAATGCAAGCAAATCCATTCCCAATCGCAAATTTTTTGCCAGCGTTCCA
This sequence comes from Entophlyctis luteolus, assembly GCA_027604725.1. Taxonomy (NCBI): domain Eukaryota; kingdom Fungi; phylum Chytridiomycota; class Chytridiomycetes; order Chytridiales; family Chytriomycetaceae; genus Entophlyctis; species Entophlyctis luteolus. Next base: position 87,934 of record JADHYT010000059.1, on the reverse strand, counting down.
AGTGCTGCACACTCTCAAAAGCCATTTTTGGATAGCCTTGTGCAGGATTATCTCCCGAAAGATGCTCGGAAGCTCGAACTGTTTGCCCGTATCGTGAGGCCAGGATGGGTGTGCTGGGGGAATGAATGCCTGAAATTCAATGACGAGGCGTTTTTGGAAGAACGTGAGTATGTGTTCCAAAAGTAGTTGTGCTTTGTTCTGGAACATCAAATTCTTTATCCCGAGAATATGTCGTCCGGAGACAGAGCAACGACGCCACCCGAGATATTTGCAGCCAAATGCCGATCCGTGTCGCATATGGAAGACCGTGACAAGGAGGAGGAGGAAGAAATGAGAAAGCTTATTGACCGGTCGACATCCAAAATGAAGTTGCAAACTTCCAATGAGGACCTAAAAGCAAAGGAGAGGAAAAGCGCAGTGTCAAAGACTGCTGACAGAGAAAAACTGACGAGAACTGCCAGTTGTCGCGTTCCAGGATCCGTAAGAAAGTAATGACTTCACATCGTTAACTGGCCAACTACGAATAAACTTCTAATAACACGAAATGCCGACCCCTCGTTTGAAGCGAATAATCAGAGCATAGCGAAGTCCAGTGGCGCACTTTCAAAAAAGACTCGCCTCTATATTCTGTTACAGATAAGTAACCTTCCACGGCGAAATTATCTCCGGAAGTAACTCCAAAAATTAGGGAAGAGAGGATTGGAGAGGGGAACGGTTCTGAAGCTGATAGCATCTGATTCGCAGCATGTAGGAAATTTGAATACAGAAACTGTAAAATACGTGAAAATTTTGAAAATTTTATTTCAGTTCTGGGATCATACTGACCACAGCGTTTCGAGCATACAAGCTCTCAATATTTGAGATAACCGCATCGCACATCTTATTTCTCGATGTACTTGTCCATGCAGCCCTATGTGGGGATAAGACAACGAAAGGTCCATTATCGCTTGCTTCCATTTCGATAAGCGCCTGTGGCACAATCGGCTCATTTTCAAAGACATCCAGCCCGCAACCAGCCAATTTTCCCTCAAGAAGCAGTTCCACAAGTGCAGTTTCATCAATTGAACTCCCGCGAGATATGTTCACGATAAAACCTTTTGGGCCCAGGGCTTCAAGAATGGCGCGATCGACAATGTGCACAGTCGACGAATCTGCACGCAAACACACTGCTAACACATCACACCAACTTGCGAGATCCAATGGCGTTCTGAAATGCTTGTATTCAGCCGCTGGCCCTTCAACTCGCGGCAAGCTTCCTGGTCGGTTACAGTAACCCACTTGCATTTCAAAAGCAGCCGCCCTTTTGGCCACTTTCAGGCCTATCGTTCCAAGACCGAGAATTCCAATGCGAGTCTCCGCTAAACCGATTGGAATTTCCGTCTGGACTGGGATGCCCGTCCAACGCCCTTCACGGATGAATCGATCGCTCGAAATCAACCTTCGGGTACAAGATAGAACCAACGCCTACATTGTTAAGTCAAGCCTCGAAATCACTGGATCCTCTTTTCCTTACCATGCAGAGATCGGCAACGCAAGAGGTATTTGCATCAGGCGAGTGGGTTGCAGAAATACCTCGACGGCGAAGATACGGCAAAATAGGAACGAAGCATTCGTAGCCCGAGCCAAGGCAGGCCATTAGGCGGAGTGAAGTGAGTCTGTCAAGCTCCGCTTCGGAAGGCAGTGGGAGAGTGCCAACTGTGAGATAAACCTCAACTTTTGAAGCGATCGACGGGTTGCGGTCCAATTCGTCGGAAAAGTTTCCGAATGGACCAGTGATCTCGAAGCCAAGAGCTTCGAGGCGTACTCGCAGTTGATGCGGCATCTTAGCTGATGCGAAGTAAACCAGTGGCATTTTTGGTTTATGGCGCAATAGAAACTTTTCTTCACTCAACTGCACATAATATGGCTTTATTTTCGCTGCGCCATGACGACATCGCTTATCAAAATATTGTTCGGTTACAGCAAAACTGACTCGGCTCAATCGAGTGATTTCTTCCATGCATCTACAACTAATGCTGTTGTCGAAGAAGTGGCGATCTCAGAATGAGAAACCCCTTCTGTATGACCCGAGCTTGCGGATGACTATTACCGATAGAGTTGGTGCCCGAGCTACTAGTCCGATTTTAGTGTAGCGCGGATTTCGTTTGGCTCTTTCGTTCGCCTCGATTCTGATGTCAGCACATGGCGCCACTTCTTGGACATTCAAGAATGGTGTCAGGCTTCCAACAGCAGAGAGAGTTTCAGCGGATTCAGGATGATATTCCTATCATGGAAATCTCATCTCAACCAGCACAACCTGAGTGGAAGAATCTGATAATTACAGAAAGAGAAATTATCAAAGAATTAAGGAGGTGGGAAAGAAATTGACCATACCTATAACAAGAAATAGACGTCAAAACACAAAAGCGGGCAGGATTTTGGGAATGATTGGGCTCTGTCTCTGGCCGAGCGTTCAACCCTGCGAGCGTTTTTGGACTAGCTGTATGAACGGCGAATTTTCGCAATAACTGGGAATATTGGGTTGGAGACTTGTTAGAGCTTTAGCAGGATGGACTGTCATCTCTTATTCTCTCACGAGGTTTGTGTATACATGTCAATTTATTGACACATTACGAATCACAACAGTCCGTCCAAAACAGTCACTCCATAGGTACTATGATCGGGCATCATTCATTTAATTTATTTATGACATTTTCCGTTTTTTCTTGGTCATTTCCAGAAATAAAGTTAAGCCACTGCAGATGCTTGTGATGGATGCAGCTGACGAATTATACAGTTGCGCTTCACTACGCGGTCAAAGAAAGACATTTTCCTATTGCTTCAACTGGGCACATGTTTGAAACTTCCACCAGCCGTTTGGCGTATTCAAACAAGTTCAAGAGCGGAAATGTGCGAGCGATTTTCTGGATGAATGCCCAAAAAAAATCCAAAAAAATAATAGCAAAAATGTTGTCGGTCCGTTGTACCGCTGCGAGAAGCTCCGCAAGGACGCAATCCCTGCTGCGAGCGATCCCGGCCGTACTCTCTTGTGACCATTGCGCAGTCGTTTCTGTTTCAGGGACAATTGTAACACGTGCACGACTTTCTACTGAGGCCTCCGCCGGCACGCCAGATTCGAAGCAACCCAAGTGGCGAGTACCGCTTGATCCTGAGTGGGCCAAGCTTGTATCTAAAGAGCTGAAGGGCAAAGATGCGGAGGAGACGCTGACCTGGCATACCGCAGAAGTGGAGTAAATAATTCAGTTTCGTGTGGCGCTGACTGTCTATCTCAGGGATTCCCTGTAAAGCCTGTCTATACAAAGGCCGACGTTATGGATTCTAACGACGGCTCTGGCGAGATCCCTGGCAAATTCCCATTCACGCGCGGGCCTTACGCTTCCATGTACACAAATCGTCCTGTAAGTTGCCCCATGTGACTCACATTCTCGTCACTCTGTCTCACACTGACTGCCAAATGCATGACCACCTTATCAAAGTGGACCATTAGACAAGTACGTTTATCCTCGTTAATTTGATGCCCCGTCTTCCTTTCAGACGACTGATCAGTGTGAACAGTATGCAGGATTCAGCACAGTCGAAGAATCGAACAAATTTTACCGTAAGAATCTGGCAGCTGGTCAGCAAGGTCTCAGCGTCGCATTTGACCTGGCAACACATCGTGGGTGAGGGATCACTTTCGTTTGGAAAAAAAATGCTTACAGAAAAATTGTAGCTACGATAGTGACCATCCACGAGTCTCGGGAGATGTTGGTATGGCTGGTGTAGCGATTGATTCGGTTGAAGATATGAAGATGCTGTTCGACGGAATTCCTCTCAACAAGATGTCGGTTTCCATGACCATGAACGGAGCCGTGTTGCCTATTCTCGCTATGTATATTGTAGCTGCAGAAGAGCAGGTTGGTCGAAGTCTGAATATGAATTTCGTATTCATCGAGTGTTTAGGGTGCCAAGCAATCCGAGCTTGCGGGCACTATTCAAAACGACATCTTGAAAGAGTTTATGGTTCGAAACACTTTCATTTATCCACCTGCACCATCGATGAAGCTTATTGGAGATATTTTTGAGTATACATCCAAGGTAAGTTTTGTTAATATTAAACGAAAGGGAATAAAATGATTCTCCAGAATATGCCTAAATATAACTCAATATCAATTTCTGGTTATCACATTCAAGAAGCTGGGGCTGATGCTGCTCTGGGTAAAACGTTTTCGAAGAAATTAATCGGTTTTGATCGGTTTCTTGGTCGTAGAATTGGCCTTCACAATTGCGGACGGTCTAGAATACATTCGAACAGGAATCAAAGCAGGAATGACAGTCGATGAATTCGCACCACGGCTGTCGTTCTTTTTCGGAATCGGCATGAATTTTTACATGGAAATCGCCAAGCTTCGTGCTGCGCGCAGACTCTGGGCTACCCTCATTAAGGAAAAATTTCAACCGAAATCGCAAAAAAGTTTGCTCTTGAGAACGCATTGTCAAACATCGGGCTGGAGTCTTACGGAACAGGTTTTTTTTTTTTCTCGTTGGTCGTGGGTAATATTTACTTCTATTTCCAGGACCCATACAACAACGTCATAAGAACAACTGTCGAGGCTATGGCAGCTACCTTAGGTGGTACGCAATCGTTGCATACAAATGCATTGGATGAAGCGATTGGACTCCCAACCGAATTTTCTGCCCGAATCGCGAGAAACACCCAGCTTATTCTCCAGGAAGAAGCATTCATTCCAAAGGTACTTCTTATTTTGAATCTGGAATTACAATCAACGAATCGAAGGTTGCAGACCCTTGGGGAGGCAGCTACATGATGGAATCACTTACAAACAAATTGTTTGAGAAAGCTCGGAATATCATTGAGGAAGTTGAGACAATGGGTGGGATGGCAAAAGCTGTGGACAGTGGGATGCCGAAGTTGCGTATTGAGGAAGCTGCTGCGAAAAGGCAAGCTCGTATAGACTCTGGGAAAGGTGAAGAGCACTTCTTAATTGAGTCAATTGAGCTTTTCCGCAGAGGTCATTGTTGGTGTCAACAAGTACCGATTGAAGGAAGAAGACACCGTGGAGGTTCGTGGGATCGACAACACGGCCGTCAGAAATCAGCAGGTAATCCTTGGCCTCCATCTGTGTCTGTGCTGACATGGTTGAAATAGATTTCAAAACTTGTTGCCTTGAAGAAGAACCGTAACAGCACAGACGTTGAAGCTGCACTCAGCGCCATAACAAAATCCGCCGAAACTAACCAAGGAAATTTGCTTGAACTGTCGATCTTAGCTGCACGCTCAAGAGCGACCGTCGGCGAAATCTCCGAAGCGCTTGAGAAAATCTGGGGGAGGCACAACCCGACAATCCGCGTTGTGAGTGGAGCGTACAAATCGGAGTATGGCGACCGAGATGAGATCACAAAGACGCTGGAGATGGTCGAACAGTTTGCAGAAAAGGCTGGAAGACGACCACGCATACTTGTGGCGAAAATGGGACAGGACGGACATGACCGTGGGGCAAAGGTCATTGCCTCTGGATTCGCAGATCTTGGTTTTGATGTGGATATTGGTGCGTTGTTTCAAACTCCCGCCGAAGTTGCGCGACAGGCTGTGGATGCAGATGTCCATGTTGTTGGAATTTCGTCTCAGGCCGCTGGCCACAAGACACTGGTGCCACAACTTGTCGAAGAATTGAAGAAAATAGGGGCGGGGGACAAACTCGTTGTGTGCGGTGGGGTGATTCCAGCTCAGGACTATGACTTCCTGTACCATGCAGGAGTGTCCTGCATTTTTGGACCGGGTACAAAAATTCCGCTTGCAGCTCAAGAAGTTGTCAGTAAGATAGTGATCTAAGGAGAAGGAGGATTTGCGGTTTTGGAACTTTGTGTCGTGTGAATCTTTTGTCGCCAAAATCTCATTGTGCCCCGATTCTTATGAACTCAACAGTGGCAACGCCAACAGTCTCAGAGCTTGCAGCAAAAGTTTCGAAACATAATAATCGCAAAAAAACGCCCTTTGCGGTTCCAATTACAGTCGTGGTCGCCGCACTTGTTTGCATTGCACTACTAGCTGTTACGTTGCCACTATGTCTTATACTATCGCAAAACAACAGTGGAACTGCAACAGATTTATCGAGCGCGTTGATCAGCGCCTCGGTTGTCGCGGTGAAGAATCAAATACAAGCCGTGATGGACATTCCTTTCAAGTAAGTGGAAGGCGCACAACGCCTTACACTGTTTTGAGTCCGCAACCAACAAAAAAAAATTCCAGGATGGTGCGCGTGCTCACACTGGACGAAAACGTCAACCAAGCGATGGTGTACAACACAGGCAACCTTTCGAACGAAACGGGAGTCTTCACGCTGATAGGCAATGTCATGGGCTGTTCGCAGCAGCTGACGCAGGGGAGCTGCATGAGATATCCGCAGTCCGGACAGCAGAGCCAGCCGACGAGCTACATCGCAATGTTCCAGACGTATGCGAACGGCACGCTGACAAGCCTGCAGCGCGTGTGGTGGGACACGTCGTATAACACGACGGCGCGCACGTCGATCATGGACCTTGCCACGGGGGTGTACGGGACGACTGTGCTGTACAAGCCAACAGTCAACTGGCTTGTGACTGTCAAAAACACTCTTTGTAAGATTTTTCAAACTCTCGGGCGGCCAACTAAAATTTCTTCCAAAAAAAAAAACCAAAACCCCCCCACACATAATAACAGCGTATCAGCACATGTTCACAAACCCGAACGACACGGCGCCGTTCTTCAGTATCGGTGTCGGCGCGGTGCGTTAGTGTGGCACGAGTGTGTGCGGTTGCAACCTGAACCTTCCCCCCCCCTTTGCACGCACCCACAAAACACACACAGGGCCTTCTAGTTGCGAAAATCAGCCAAACGCGAGTGGACGCGGTGGCGGGCCCGCAGTACGTGTGCAGCCTGGCGTACGATCTGGACCAGAGCATCGGGGCGTACATGCGCGGGCTGCGCGTGACGGCGCAGTCGCGGGTGTTTCTGGCGGACTCGGTGTCCGGGTATCTGGTGGCCAGCTCGACGGGGGCCGTGGCGATGGTGAACCAGAGCGATCCGGCGCTCAGCGTGGTGCGCATCCGCCCGGAGAACAGCTCCGACGCGACGGTGGCGCTGATTGCCGTGGCGGTGATGCGCGCGTATGGCGGCGCGTATGCCGCGGTGCCCGACACGGGCTCCACGTTGTCGTTCCAAACCGACATTGGGCTGGATGAGCCTTGGATAATATCGACGCAGTATCTGGAGAACCCGTCAACGTGGCTGCTTGTGCTTGCCATGCCAAGGCAAGAAATTTTGTTAATTTTTTTCCAAGACACTCACGGGGTGGGGGACACGCAGATCCGACTTTTTCGCCAGTGTGGACAAGGCGCAGGATCAGGCACGCATACTAGGCAGCATTGTATCTGTGGTTGGAGTCATCGCAGCGGTCCTGTGTGTATATTATGCCATGGCGCCACTTCGAGAGCTGGCAGCGGCCATGCGAATGCTCACCAACTTGGACTTTTCGAGCTTGGAGGACTGGGAATCGTTGACAAAATCCAGCTACATAACTGAGGTGCGAAATCTGCGAGAGACGTTTGGAACGTAAGCTGCTCCTCTGGTAAATCAAAGGGACTTGTCTCATCGTTGCACAAACAGAATGTGCAAAGCGTTTGCAGCGGCAATCCGCTCAAACAGAGAAATTAAGGTGTCCAAACACAGTGGTTACTATTCGCAGTCTGGAGTTCCTGACCGGGCTGGATTACCTGATCGAGGAGCGAGCCATAACCAATTTTGAGTGAATGGGCCAAAGATTACTTTTGCATTGAGCACAATTCATTTGACCAGCAGGTCAAGAGTAAATTTCCGTTGGCAGGGTTTTGTTTTTATTGGAATAAGTAAGATGATTACTCATAAGAAACGGTTTGGGACAATTTCAGGAGAAACAACAACTGCCTGGCGTCGCGTCAGCGAAGCAGCCTACGACACGCAGAAGTAGGGATAAACATCGCTTCGCCCGTCGAATCGGTGATCGGCACTGAGGGAGAAAGCCGCTCAAATGAAGAAACCTAGCTAATGGCACAGCGACAAAAAGAATAATTTTTTCGGATGTCTCAGCTGCGGACTGATGCGGTCAAATTATGGTTGACTTCTCTGTTGGAATGCCAATGCCACATCATTCTTCTCAACCCCCCTCTGCATGGTGCTGTGCTCCAATCCTCTGTTTCCGCCTTATATTGGGCGCGCGAATATTGGCGCATGCTTGCAGCCCTGTAAATGTCGTCGATTCAAGGGTTGGATGTAAAATTTGTCGGGCAATAAAATTGACTTCTCCGGCAGGCTTAAATTTATTTGCCGCTTCAGCGAGAACAGTAATTACACACACAATCATAGTTTCTGGCATAGAGCTTACTTATGAACGCTTGAGCAGGAAACGACAAATTATCTAAATGCTGTCGATCTCACGCTGAGTGGGAACCGGTCTCCACCGTGCATGAAAAGAAAAGCGCTAAATCCCCTGCAGAATGTTTGTCTAGGCTCCTATTTCTGGGTGATCCGAGGGGAGCCTCTGATTTGCAGGCGCCTCCCCGAATCCACAAAAAGAAAATCCGAAATATTCAATGATGGCACACGAGCCGGCAGCCGCGGGCATCGGCCAGGCAGAGGCGACAGCGCAAGGATTCGCGGGCATTGTGGACTGGGCGGCGCGGGAGCGCGGCAAGCGCGGGGCGCAACCGTGGTGCGGACGCGGCCCAGGTTTGTTTGTCGGGTGGCATGCTGACAGGCTTCTTTTTTTTTTTCTTCGTCTTTTTTCACGGCAGGGGCTGGACGGCGGGGTGTCTGGCGGCGCTGCTCGTGCAGCATGCGACGGGGGTCTCGGCGGCAATGGTGCTTGCGGAGGTCGAGGCGGCGGCGGCGGCGCGCGCGGCCGCGGTGGCAGGCTGCGCATCGCGTTTGTATTTTTTTTTATATTGGTTTGTCCGAAACGCCGGAGTGACTCAACAGAACGCACAGGCTTCGTGCGCGGCATCCCGCGGCGGGGGTCGTGGCGCGCCGGGAAGGCGCACGAGATGCAGGTGCAAGAGACGGCGGTGCTGAACGGTGCAACGGCAGTGCTAGCGCTGGCGCCCGCATCCGAACAAACGGTGGCGGCAGGGGCGGCTGGAGACAGCGACAGCGAGGAAGCAGACGCGATGCGGCGCGGAGGCGGCACCGCGGCAGGGTCGGCGGTCGAAATGGTGGTTCACACTCGGTTCGCGCGGCTGTTCGAGCCAACACGGGATCCACATCTACCGATTGAGCTCGCGCACCGGCGCGTGCGATTTGTAAATGCGGGAGCTATGGCTAGTCCGCCGGCAGCAAAGGTGGCGTGGCGGCTGCTTCCAACCGCGCAGATGGTATTTGGCCTGGCACCGGCGGAATGCGGTGATGCTGTTGGCGGATATTTCGTGCACACATTTGGCGACGTGAAGGCTGAAGCATGCGCGACGGAAACGTACCGCCTGTTCGGAAAGGTATTTAACGCGTCAGGGAACTGCGTTATTCACTGGACGACTTCTGTGTCAGATATCCTCGATTTGTGAGACGGAATCCGAAAATGGACGTAAGCTGCGGCGAATTGTGATCATGGATGCGACGGGGCAAGAGTGCAGTCTCCTGTTACGAGACGCAGACGCAGCGATCGCGGACCTCTTGGACGATGGTGCGGATATCGGCATATTAGCGCCATGGATTGGCAAAACAAGTTTTGCGACTGACAGGGAAGTTTTGTGCGAAATGGAGTGCGGCTTTGAGACAGTCTTGTTCTCGTCGTTTCGACCCGCACCACAGGTTCCTTCCCTTTTTATAAAATTTCCTGTTCGACTGAGACAATTGCAGATTACCGAGAGCCAGCCAGACGGCGCCGCGAGTCTTCCCGTTGATGCTGATGTAAGTTTGATAAATGAAGGTGATAAAAAGTAGTGTGAACAAACGTTGATGACCAAAAGGGGTATCGAGACTTTTCTCTGTTCCCAAGCCGGTTCACAGCCAGGCATATTGGCGGCTATCAAAAGAACATTCACTTGCTTGGGAAGATTGTGCATTTGACGTCAAATGTAAGCAGAAAAAAATTTGATTTTTCGGGCACTGAAAAGCACCTAAAAAAAAACATGCAGATGCCTGTAGAGAAAGCCGGGAAGCGGTGCGAGCGGTATGGAGTGCGTGTTGCAGAGGACGACGGGCGCGGGGAAACTGTCGACATCACGCTGTGGGACGCGTGTGGTGCGGCGGCGCGCATGCTGGAAATGGGTCAGGTAGTATTTATGGACGGACTTCGAACTACTGCGTCGAAATCCGCGACATCAGCGGCAGCAGCATCGCGCGGGCGACGGTGGTGCGTAGTTGGCAGTGGCGAGTTCGGGAGCAGGGTCTTCTGCGTGTCGCGAATGAGTGCGCTCGCAACGTCGCGCAGCTTGGTACAGCGCACTCTGGGAGGCGGTGGTTTCATGTGTGTTCGTGCTGTCGTGTGTGGATGGGACGCTGCAGTCGACGGAACGCTTGTCTTTACGGAGTTCGTACGTACGTTGGATTGCCTTTGCTTCTTTCCTCTCTGAAAATGCTGCTGACAGTGATAAACAGATGCTCTTTGCATGAAACCTCTCGATTTGAAAGATTCGCTCACATTCTGCCGCACATGCATGATCTTTCCAGTTACAAGTAGCTGCACATATGCACCAAAGTTTTGTGTTGATGTTAGATGCAATGGAACTACTGATAGATTGCGAGTGTTCGTGCACGGAATGATTGCTGAAGGAATGCTGGGAATATCTGGCACGGCATTTCACGGCTTGGAGCAACACGAACAAGTGGCGCTGCTGGATGGACTGAGTGGACGTGAATTCTACCTTGTAGTAACGGCGTATAACGACAAGAAAAGCGGCGTCCGCGTGTTGCGGGCCGATGTGGCTGTGTTGACATGATCGACACATTTTTCATTTGACTAACAAACAAGACCATTAAGCATCTTTGAACGATGGTTTCCTCGGGGGAGGAGGATGTTGGGTAGAAGTTTATTTTCAAAAAAAAAAAACAAACAATTCAACATCAAAATGCTTTGGAAACCCCAATTATTTTGGACAGTTGATCGAAACGAATATTCTCCTTCACAACGGCCGGTTTTGGAGTATTTTCGACCACCAAGGGAAAATCGACAAGAGACTTGTCATCTGGATTCAGCGAACAGCCAATGGACGGAAGATACGCGACAGTTTCATCTGAGGACAGGTTCAAGTACTCAGCGAGCAAGGATAGGGGAATCTGCTGGTAGGTAACGGCCACTATGGCGGCAATGAAAGCGCGGACGCGCGGAACAAAGGCGGGGAAGACGGAGGCCAGCGGAGCGTAGGCGGGATCGAGCGGGGCAGGAGGAGGAGCGAATGGGAGGGCCGGGACGGAGACGGAGGGCAGGGCGGCCCAGAACTGCACGAAGCGGCAGTTGTCGAGCAGACGGGAGAGGGCGATGACGGGGCCAGCGCGGGGGCAGGAGAAGGAGGCGGCGGGGGACAGCAGACACAGGACGTGGTTGAAGGCGCAGTCAGCGGCGGCAACGTCGTGCAGGAGGGCGACGGCGAGGACGAGGGCGACAGCGTGGGGCGACGGACATGGCGGGGAGGCATCGCGGGCGGCGGCGCAGCGACGCAGCAGGGCGAGGGCAGGGCGCATGTCGATGGCGGAGGCGGGGGTGGTGGTGGCACTGGCACTGGCACTGGCACTGGCGGCCAGATGGGCGACGACGCGCAGCTCGTCTAGCAGCAGCTCCTGCTGCTGTTGTTGTGGTTGTGGTTGCTGTTCTTGTTGGGACGCCATTTTTCTTTTTTTTTTTTATTTGAATTTTTCACTCGCTCACACACACAGCCAAAAGAACGAGCGCGCCTGTTTGGGTGTTCTCCTCCTCCTGATCGTCGTCGAATGGCCAAACCGGGCGCGCCGCCCCCGCCCCCGCCGCCGCCTCCTCCGCCGCCGCCCTTGCCCACGGGCGCACACCCGCACTCTCACTCTCACTCGCACTCGCTCTCGCTCTCTCACCACCACGCCGCTTCTGCCTCGCTGCTCCACCACCAGATGCCCCCCGTGCCCCCGCCCCCGCCGCACTCTTCCCTCTCCGCCCATCCGCCTCCCCCGCTCCACTCGCACTCGCACTCGACGCACTCGACGCACTCACACTCTGCCTCTCTCAATACCCGCCGTCTGCTCAACAACAACAACAACAACAACCAGCATCAACAGCTGCAGCAGCAACAGCACCGTCTGCCCCATCAGCAGCTGCTGCAGCGCCAGCACACCCCCGTGTTTCGCTCGCCCGTCCTGCCGCCCATGCCCCCGCCTCAATCCCAACTCCAACAACACCCGCACTCCAACCACAGCCACAATTACCCCTCCTACTCTCAATCCGGTCAACACCCACCGCCTCCTCCCCCTCCTCCGAATTCTTTCAACTCCAGTATCGACAGCGACCACTCACGCGCTCGGAACCAAAACTTGCCGTTTTTTTCCAGATCCGACTCGTTGTCTTACTCGGACGATGCGCACAGGCGCACCGCTGATTTGCATCCTGTCGATCCAGATGCAAACTACGCTGTCGCTAACGAATCAATCGGTTCCGAACTACCCTCCACAAAGTTCAGACCTCCCGTATACACGTCGGTAGAGAGTCTGTACGAAAAGTCGAAGATGGTAGGCCAAGGAACTTATGGGTTTGTATCCTTTCTGTTTCTTTACTGTTCTCTTTTTTAGTTTTTATGTTTTATTTTTTCGCTTTCTCGTTTTGTTCTTGTGTTTGCAAGTGTACGCATATGGTTTTTTTTTTTTTTGGTTCTACCGAAGCCCGTGTTATCGTTTCGTCGAACGTCTACTCGACATGCTGCTGCTTTATGCTCCTGTTTGAAAGGCACTCGAAAGAGAGTTTGTGTTGAAACAAACGTAAAACAAAAGACTACCCCCCCTAACTGCAGCCCGAGGTTCCCTATCCCTCGATGGTTGCAACTTTATTTGACCCTATTTCCCCTTTGCTTGCCGCCCCCGTTCAATGAACTGCCGTTGTTTTGCTTCTGTTGACCCTTTTGCTGTCCCTCCCCAATACAACCTGTAGAAAAGTATACAAGGCCACGAACAGAAAGACTGGCCAAGTCGTCGCACTGAAGCGTGTTCGTATCGAGCTCGAGAAAGAAGGCGTAAGTTGAATTCTTACTCTTCTCATTCCTCCTTCTACTCTCTTTGACACCGAACAATACCCGCGCCCCTCACCGTCAGTTTCCCGTCACCGGTATACGAGAAATCAAAATACTCACTGAACTACGGCACGAAAATGTCGTTCGTCTGTTGGAAATAATTTCGGACGAATCGCAAAAAGCATGTAAGTTAGACATCCACTCGTAGTAATCTTTGTTTATTTGGATTATTGATTATTTTTATATATATGCATATTATTCCAGGCTTCGTTTATCTCGTTTTTGAGTATATGGATCACGATCTGACTGGCGTCTTCAACAACACGAGCTTGCTCTGGGAGCAGCAGCACATCAAGTGCCTTATGAAGCAGGTTTTTGAAGGTCTTGCTTATCTTCATCAACGAGGGATAATACATAGGGACATGAAAGGTGACATTGTGCCCATAAAATACCTTTTTATATGAACAACTCAAAAACTCCCTCAGGATCAAACCTTCTCTTGAACAATCAAGGAATTCTCAAGTTAGCCGATTTCGGTCTCGCGCGTTACGAAGCGACTCCAAAGATTGAGTATACAAACCGAGTCATCACCTTATGGTACAGGCCGCCAGAACTGCTGCTGGGATCCACCGATTATGGGCCTGAAATCGATTTATGGAGTTCTGGGTATGTTATGTTTTCAGTTTTTTTGTGGTTTTGGTTTTTTTTTTCCCCCCTTGTTCTTCTAGCTTTTTTTTAATTTTATTTTATATTTCTCTCTTCAAAACCTAACGACATCTCAGTTGTATTATGGCCGAAATGTATTTGAAGAAGCCAATTCTCCCGGGAAATGACGAAGTAACGCAATTAGAGCAGATATGGAAACTTTGTGGTGTTCCAACCGATGAAACTTGGCCTGGAGTTGCTGCTTTGCCTTGGTGGAAATTCATGCGACCTAGCAAAGCGTATCCGCGTTTGTTAAAAGACAGTATGGGAAGGTGTGAATATCTTTTTTTCATTTAAGCTTTTTTCTACCGGCTAATTCTTTGCGAATTTGTCTCCAAAAGGTTCATGGTTGGAGATGCTGTGACATTGCTGGACTCGTTGTTGGCTTTGGATCCTTCACAACGACCGACCGCACAGAGCGTGTTGGGTCATTTGTACTTTTTTGAGGAACCTCGCGCTTGCCTTCCGTCAGAGTATGTTATTGAAATTTCTGTTTTAGATGATTGAACGTCTATTTCGAAAAAAGACTTCCCAAAGTCAATGGTGACTGGCACGAGTACGAAAGCAAACTGCATAGGTCAGGCAAAAACCCGGACCAGAATGCGTCCACGGAGTCGTTGCAAAGCATCGTGCAAGAGCCTGCAGTGGTTGGTGCAACCGGAGCTCCCAGGGCTTTCGCGGACGAGGGGGACCGTCTCGGTTCCATTGATAATCTATCAGCGCCGTCCATGAGCCGAGCCGGCTCAATGGAAGACGTGGCAGCTGCTGCAGGAAGCAGATTTTCTTCCGCGGCGCCTTCTGCACCGCGATCTCTACGGAAACTTGCTACCGACAACGCTCGCAGCAATGCTCAACAGCAGTTGCAAAGTCAACAACAAGAACAGCAGCAAGAACAATTACCGCAGCAACCAGTCACTCAACCGAAGAATGTCAACCAGCGTAGCGCCTCTTCAAGATTTTCCAACGATCCTCTGCTTCCACTTCCTCCTCCACCTCCGCCTACCAATGTCCGAAATCGAAGTCGGAGCCGCAGTCGCGGTCGTAGCGGAACTGGAGCTTTCGTGGCAGGACAAGCGGAGACTGCCCGTGCTGATGGTCTCGTTGGGCGGCGGCCATCAAGAAGCGCATCAATATCGCGTTCAAGGTCGCCCTCGTCCAGAAGTAGCAGCGGCGGATCTAGCAAGAGCGGCAGCCGTAGTCGCAGCACGCGACATCGAGCTGCGCCGCAACGACGCAGTGCAAGTGTCAGCAGCGACGACAGCATACGCCGGCGCCAGCAGCAACAGCAACCGCAACGGAGACGGTCTCCTTCACGGGATCGTACCGGAGGTCGTCTGGCAGCATATGACCGCCAGCGCGACCGCGATGCATATGCCCACGTCGACAAGCGCCGGCGCGAATTTGTCGGGGCTAGCAGTGGCGGACGCAACACTGGCGCTTCTGGAGCATACCGGAGAAGCGCATATTCCAACCGCGACCGGAGGAGTTACAGTCGGAGCAGGAGCCGCAGTCGGTCGCGCAGCAGGAGCATTGACAGGCAACGTTATTCGGCGTCGGTCAAACGGAAACGTTCGCTTTCGCCCCCGCCACCACCGCAGTCGTCATCATCGAGGATGCTGAGCGCCAAATCTGCTTCGGCTGGGGCAAGCAGCTTCGGCGCAAAGTACGGCGCCAGAAGCGCCATCGATAGGAATCGAAGTATATCACCACCAACACGAGATCCGGCACTGCTCCCGTTGCCTCCAAGCACGCAATATCGTCGCGAGCGAAGTCCACCGCAGCATCCTTCCCAGCAGCAAAAGCATCAACATCCATTTGACTCCCGCACGCGAGAATACTCGAGAGTCGGTGGCAGCGCTGGTGGTGGATGGCGCGGTACCGGCCGTTATCGTCGTGACGACCGGTCCAGTCGTAGCCGCAGCAGAAGCCGTTCGCGAAGCAAAAGCCCTGTGAGCATACGCGCACCGCAGCGACAGCAGCCGCAGGTGCAACGGCGGGCCTCGGAGGGTCGTTGGGAACTCCGTCGAACCAGCCGAAGCCGTAGCAGATCGCGCAGTCCACCGTCACACCGACACGCGCAAGCTCCACCACCACCACCCCCGCCGCCGCCACCACCGCCTTTGGTCGCGCCGTCAATTGTTGTGCGCGAGCGCGACGTGCGTGCACCGCGAAGCCGCAGCCGCAGCCGCAGCCCACGCTCAGGACAGCAACGCCGATTGTTGGCACCAAACCCGCCGCCGCCGCCGCCACCGCCTGCCCCAGCCGCGTCCTTGGACCAACGCGCGGCGCGCGACCGGTGGCGTGGCCGGAGTGGCAGCCGCAGCCCGTATAGCGCCGGCGGCGAACACAACGGCCCCCAGGAGCGCCGCGGAAGCGAAGCCGCCGGCGAGCAATCTCGCGAGGCGCGGCGCGGCAGCGGCGAACCTGCAAAACTCTCGCCCGTCGCGGGCGCCCCTTCGCGCGCGGACCGGCAGTCGCCGCAGAGGCCATCGAACGGGAAGTCTGTGGGTGGCGGCGCCGCCGCGGAAGTCAAAGAAGACGCGAAAGGTCGATCTAGTGCGCGGGGACAAGACGACGCTGTTTTGTCTGACCCGATCGCCATGGACGTGGGCAAGCGCGCGGCGGTCACGATGCCTGGTCCTAACGTGGAGGAAGAAGAGGCGGAAGAGGAGACGCTGGAGAGTGGCGACGCGCCAATATTTTCGCCGCCGCTGCCGCCGGCGGCTGTTGTGGATGTCAGCATGATCACTGATGTCATGATTGACGAGGATGTGGTCGAGAGCAGCGGCGATGCGCCGCCTGTTTCGGAGGAACAGCCGTCGTTCGAACCCACTGCCGCTGCTCCTGATCCCGTTGAGACTGCCGTTGTTGTGATTGAGTCTGTCGATGAGACTGGAAAAGACGGATCTCCGCAGAAGGGACGCCGAAAGCGTGGAGTCAAGAGGAGTTTGGAAGGTATGTTGGATAATATTTTTTTTCTTCGTTTCTCCTGGGATTTATTTGACTGAGCATGGTGCAAAATGCTAGTGAACGATCAATTGAACGAGCAGCTAATGGCGGATGGGTTTCTTCGACGGTCTATGCGGCATGCATCATCGGCCTCGCTGGGCGCGGAGGATATGGACGCTGCCACTTCTGCAAGTGCAAGTGCAACGGACGGAGTGCAGCAAGCTAGCAGCGATGTGCTTGTGACAGTAACAGACGGCGCGGATGCCGACGTGCGTGTGGAAGTTGCCGGAAGTGGCCCAGAGCGGGAAGCCGAGCCCGTGGCGACAGCGCCGGTGAAGCTTAAGCGCGGACGGCCACGTAAGAACGCGGGTGAGAAGCGCCGTAATGACGACGACGAGTACACGGGCAAGTGAGGATTGGGCAACTAACTGCACACAGAACACACAGAAAATTAAAATAATAAAAAAAATAAAAATCAAAAAAAAAAAAAAATAAATACAAAATGAGTCGTATTGTGCAAGTGTGTCGTTTTCCCCCACTCCACTCCGCCTTTGCATTGGCATCTCAAACCACACGCACCAACCGCCTGTCAGGTGCAACGTGGGACGACGGGCAGCGCGGCAACGGTATCATCCGTTCTTGCCGGGCCGACGCGCACGGAGTCGCTGCAGCTGACAAAGAACCTGCTGCGCGCGGCGTTTGCGTCGATCGCGTATCTGCGCGGGCTCTTTCCGGAGCACGCATTCGAGACGGTGGATTTCAGTTGAGTCTTCCGCTGTGCTTTGCCTGGGGGTTGTTGTTGTTATTGCTGTTGTCGGTGTGTGTGCCAAGCGCTGACTGACTTGTGCTTTGTTTATTTATTTATTTTTTTTTTTGATTGCATGTATTTCATGTTTCCGGGCTGTGTGTGAATACATCAACACGGCGAACGGCGGCATGCGGCTGTGCATTGCGTTGCGTGTGTGTGTGGCGGCACGAACGAACAGACGGGATGCAGCTGAAGAAATTTGCGCGCAATGGCGTCGGCGAGGGCGACGGCGGGGTCAGCGGGTGGCTGGAGACGGGATGCTTCGACGCGCTGGACCGGCAGTACCTGAAGACGCTGGTGTTTGGCGTGTACGCGGACGCCGGGCTGTGCTCGCTGTGCGCGGTTCCGCTTTTGTTGTCGCGTATTAATCCCCCACCTCTTCCTCGCTCTTCGCACACACCCCGCAGCATCGAAAGCTACGAGTTCAAGTTCGAGTATCCTTCGAGCGACCACATTGTACTGTCGATGGCGGCTGCGGGCGGGCAAACGCCCGGCAGAGCTGTCAGCATGCGCGGCGGCAGCAGCGGCAACAGCAACAGCAGCAGCAGCAAAGACGGCGGTGGAGGCGCGCGCAGCAAGAAAGAGTGCGTCAAGGCGATGATGGCGATGCTGCGCCGTGTCGTTGTGATGACGCAAGCCCTGAAGGTTTGGTTTTCTTCGGCGGAATTTTTTTCAAGTTTTTCTACTGGCAGCCAATGACGGGGGCAACGTTTGTTTCCATCAAACTTTACTACCACGACGACATCACGCCGCATGACTATGAGCCGCCCAACTTTCGCAAGGGCCTGGCGCACGAGCACGATGCACACGACACGTCGGGAATGGACTCGTTTGAGCTTGGGGAAATGCAAACGCCGCATCATAAGTGAGGCATCTTTGAATTTTCCAGGATAAAAAACAAAAAGGAACCGTATTGAAACATTATCTTAGGATCGGATTGACCGTTGTCGCTGTCGCGGACATGTCCGACAACTCTGACGGGAGCGACGAAGACACACAGCTGCCGGACGATTCGCTGGAGCGCCCGGAAAGCGGGCAGGCCGCAAACAACGGAACAGAGCTTTCACAGGTGTCCAATTTGACAGGTGTTATGGAAGTGCTGCAGGAAAGGCTGGATGGCGGCAGCAAGCACGGGCGGTTGGAAGCAGCAATCCAGGAATTCAAAATTGAAGGTACAACCACATATCACTCTGTACTATTCAAGAATAGCCGCGGCAGACACTCCCGACGCGCCGGCCGCACCAAGTGGGGTAATTGTTCGGTGTCCCTGCAAGTCTGATGTGGTACAGAAATTTCAAGCTTGATTGCATCAACCAACGACACTGGTTCAGATTGACATGCCAATGCTCCAATGCATTCGCTGCAAGACTCTCGGACACCCTCCTTGCTTCGGGTATCGTGACGAGACGGACAAACGAATCCCGTCTTCTGGACATTTGTGCTACGTTTGCGCAAATGATACAAAAAAGAATAGCCAAGAGCATTACGATCTAGCTGCCGCTGCCAATCGGGCGCTTTTTCGCCGCAGTCTGGACTATGTAGCCAAATTGGGTGGAATTCTAAGCATTCTATCTTTTTCGGAATTGCTTGGTTAGTGCACCTTCTTGCCAGAAACAGAACCAAAACAAAAAAAAACAAAAAAAAAAAAAGGAATTCCGCTTGAAATAGCCAAAAGCATTGTCTCGTCATTGGAGTCCCAAAAGTTCCTGGTGGTATCCAAACCACACTCACGACGCACATTGCGGTCTTCGGTCAAACAGCAGCAAGGCAGAGGGAGCGTAGCAGCCCAGTTTGCTTACACATTCGTGGAGCCGATGCGTTCGACGGACGCATTTTTGTTTTGGTTTAGTGCAGAGTCTGATCCTTTGGTGAAACAAGAGGTGGTGGTACGCGACTCACAATTGAGCCGCGTGAACCTGCAGCCAACCGAGTCTCAGAGCACGTGTGGGTCAAACGGCGGCAGTCAAGAGGTACTGGGGCTGCCAATCCGGAAGGATTCATGCAAGCGGGGCATGGACGCGACCGACAGAAAAGAGGGCCAGGGAAGCGCGTGGGAGGCGAGCGACGACGCGGACGAAGCTCAGACGCAGGCGGATTCGCAGGAACTGCTCTTTCCGTCGGGTCGGGCGCATGACAAGAACAAGGCTGCGAGGCCGCGGCTCAAGCGCGTCAAAATGTCGATTGCGGTGGCGGACACGAAGTGAAAGCGGTTGGCGCAGGCATTGGGAAGGCAAAAAACAAACTCCTGCGAACCAGAGCAGCCCGGACCACACCCACCGGCTCTAGTACTGGCCCGGCAAGCAGATGGACGACTTTGACATCTACGGCGACAGCACCGACTTCTCTCTGTCCAATGTACGTGGACCCTATCCTGTGCTTCAACTTCATGGCCTTTTCGTACATTGCAGGACGATCTGCTGGACGGGCCCGGCCCTGCCGCTCTCCCCGAACCACAGCCGCGCAAAGACGCTCCAACAGCTCCCGCCGGCGCTTCAGCCGCAGCGAAACCAAAATCCACAGCAGTCACTGTTTCCGTTGTTGATGAGGCCTTAGGCCCGCCGGTGGCCATGGCGAGCTCTGCTCCCGCTTCCCACCCCGTTCTCCCTCAGTTTCAAAACATGCGCGCGCTGGTCCTGGAGAATCTGACATGGGTGCGTTGGTTTTCTTTTTCAACTCCGTTTCCGACGCGATTGCCGAGACTGACCTTCGCCAAATCAAAGTGGACGACCGACGAAGACTTATACCTTGCATGCTTGGATGCCGGCATATCTAAGGATGCCATTGCCATTTCTGACGTCTCGTTTCTTGAGTTGAGGTCAAACGGGAAGTCTCGTGGGATTGCGCAGATAGTGTTTTCATCGAACAAGGATGCTGTCTCGGCGAAATCTTTCTTTGACAAAATGTAACCGTTGTTTCTTTTTTGTTTTGTTTTTTCTTTGTTTCATTATATTCGGTTCTT
This sequence comes from Entophlyctis luteolus, assembly GCA_027604725.1. Classification (NCBI taxonomy): domain Eukaryota; kingdom Fungi; phylum Chytridiomycota; class Chytridiomycetes; order Chytridiales; family Chytriomycetaceae; genus Entophlyctis; species Entophlyctis luteolus. The sequence continues at coordinate 67,319 of JADHYT010000059.1, read as the reverse complement.
TTTTTGTGTACATACGTATTTTCTTCATCCTGCGTTTGTGTCAATAATAGCATTGCTCTTTCCCTTACGCGCCCTCTTATTTTCGAATGCATGGTGTTTAAGCGCTCAATGATTTTACAGTCAATTGCACGACGTCAAGCCTGTTACGCGAATAGTAATTTACGATCCGAACAAACCAAATGCTTTTGTTCTCTCTGGCGGAAATATGGAAATGGCACAGCAACCACAACAATTTCATCAAGGACCAATGATGCCAAATATGGGGCCGCCAATGGCACCCATGATGAACAATATGATGATGGGCGGCATGATGATGGGCGGTGGAGTCGGAATGAACATGGGTATGGGAGCCGTTGGCGTTCCTGGAATGCCTGGCGGCATGATGGGTACTCTCGATATGCACCACAACGCTCCTCCGATGGGCATGCACGGCGGAAACTTCATCGGTCGGGCAAATGCAATGCCCGTTCTGAATCGAGGCCCCACGGGGATGCGCGCACCCCCTCCGCCACTGCCGAATGTGCCATTGAATCAACCGGTGAATCGGCCTGCTGGGACCAATGGATACTCTGGTGGACCTCCACGCGCGGCTGGGACAGCTCCAGCGCCAAGCGCGGTTGTTGGTGCTGCATTAAATTTGCCAGGACCCGCTGGAGCACCGGGGGCAGATAACGCACTGGCGCCTCCAGGGCTCTCAGATGCCGCGAAACCGGCCGCTGCACCAGGCACTCAACCGGTGCCGGATACGCATCGACAAAACGCAACATCCGCAGCGCAGTTATCGCCACCACAGCAACAGCAACAGCAGCAGCAGCCGCCCCAAGCGAAGCATCACGGCCAAGATATATCGCCGCCGTCGCGCGCGACCAACGCACCCCCGCAACCGGCAGCGCCGTCATCGAATTTGACGGCGGTGTCTGCGAACGCACCGCGCGACTGGGGCGGGTATCCTCCTCCAGCGGGTGGTGGCGTTGGCGGTGGGCATTACGACCGTCGAGGTGACTATGAGCGAGATCGTTATTGGGCGGAACGTGGAAGGTATGATCCGTATGGTCCGCCACCGCCGCTCGCGGGTCCGCCGCGGTACGATGACCGGTATTACGAACATCGTGGACCACCGCCGGCTTCATCGGGACCGCCGCCGCCGCCGCACTGGGGGGACCCACGGGATTACTACTACCGGGACGCGTACTACGATCATCGCGGACCGCCGCCGCCGCACTGGAGCGACTGGGAGCGTGATCGCGAACGCGAGCGCGAGCGTGATCGTGACCGTGACCGAGACTACTACCGCGGATACCCGCCGCCGGGCGGACCGCCTGTGCCGCCACCTGCTTCGTCGTCTTCATCTTCGGCGGCGGCGGCGCCGGCTCGCGGCAGCAGCGGTGGCGGTGCCGCAGGACACTCGGCGCGGCCTGTGGTGGAAGTTGTTGAGCGACGGCGGGATGCGCCAGCCTCGGCAACACCAACAACTGCTGCAGTTGCAGCACCGGCAGCAGCAACAGCATCAGCGCCAGGTCATGCCGGCACGAGTGGCAGTGTGGCAGTTGTCGAGCGCGACAGCGGGGTAAGTGGTAGCGGAGGTGGCGCGGATGATGATGAGGAAACGGGTGGAAATGGCGAGAAGCGACGGAAACATCGCCGACGTCGACACCGGTCGCGGTCGGGGTCCAGCGAGCCGAACAATGGCGACGACGATGACGGGGATGGCGGCGGAGAGAACGCTGACGCGGACGAAGACGTTGCCCGGAAGCGCAGACGCAGTAGCCACAAGGCTTCATCGTCGTCTTCGTCATCGCGGAGAAAGAGCTCTGGCAAACACAGGCGTCGGTCTGATTCGGAGCCTGCCGAGTGACTCATAATACGCCAAAACCTTGAAGCTTCAAGTTTGACCGAGCAAACCAAAATAATAAATATTAAAAAAAAAAAAGGATCAAACGTTGACGACCACGACCGGGACAGGCTACCCACCACCATTGAATATTTTTAGGTCTAATTTCTAAAACGCATCCGCATGTATGAGTTGCGCATCGACTTGTAAACACGGTGATGGCGATGCGAGAATACGCGGATTAGCCTTTAACCTTGGGGTGGTTTCGTGCAGCAAGTGGCACGGAAAGGGGACGAATTCGTGCTTTCTGCTGGTTGGACGGGGTGCAAGAAACAGACTGGAGCTTCCATAGTTTAACGCGTATACTGCCACGCTGGCACCCAGGCGAGTTATTGACAACCTCAATGCCTCTCTGCCCGAAAACGAACATGCGGCTAGTTCTACGCTGTTGCACAAAGAATCTTGCTGAAAACAGCAGCGCGTGAAGCAGCGAGTAATCCGGCGCAAATTTTAAGTGCAATGTCAAAACCTCCAACAATGCATTTTCAGATGCAGTCGAAAAGATCGGACTGCACGGAAAACCCTTCGACTGTAGGTCCCATACGGAGTAGATTCCAGAAGTGCCACCACTTTCTTACAGGTATGGATGGCCGGTATTGCAGGTTACGTCTCACCAGCAGACTCTGTCAATTTTCAGCAGGATTTGTTTCATCATGCGTGGTTCGACTGTTTCCATAATCTTCCAAAAGTTACAAATGAACGATCGCAAAAAATGAGGCCCAAAACTTTTAAGTTTTCATGAATAACACAACTCTCAGCTCAGAGCAAGAACCATGGACCCATATTTCGTATTTCGTAACAGGAAAGTCTGATGTCTTGTCAATTGGGTAATCCGCATCAGCAATTTCTTCGAGGAAATGGGGAACAACAACAGCGCCGTGCACAAGGCGCCCTTCCTGGAGCACAAAACACAAAAAGCAGCTGCGGCTGTAACGGCGCACTCCGATCTCAAGGGAGACAGAAGCAAGCATCAACCGGGACAGCCGAGGGTATCGGTAGCAGCAGAAGGCAAGGCCAAGACAGCGTCGACGCCAGCCACATTAGTGACGGGGAAGGGCAGCGGACGAGAATCTGTGACTGGATCGACGCGGACCAGCTTCAATGGCGTGGTTGACACCGTGCAGGCAAAGACATGGAACCCGACCCAATACGCCAACAGTGGCGACGAGGACATGCGCGAGTACCACGCGCTCGAACACAACGACTATGTGCTTCCAAGCGATGTGCGCGAGCAGGATCGGCTGGAGCGGCAGCATCACATGCTGCGGATGGCATTCAACGGGTGAGGACAAGCCACGATAAATTGGGTCAGAATTTTCATCAAGGACTTTCAGTGATATCGTCAGCGAAGACGCCAAGAACGCATTGAAGCGTGCACCGCGCCCGAAGATCCTAGATGTCGGATGCGCAAATGGAGTTTGGGCAAAAAGTGTCAAAGCCGAATTCCCGCATGCTGAGGTTTTCGGTGTTGACATTGCAGCGGAGTCTTTTGTCAAGAACGCTGGTTCGGAAGATGGTGTCTCTATTATGTTTGGTGATGTGTTAGATCGCCTGCCATGTATGCAACTCGTGTTTCTCGCGTTTTTTCTGACCGGTTTCTTTATTTGGCAAAAGTTGATGACAACACTTTCGACTTTGTCCATCAGCGGTTGCTTGTTTTAGGGATGCCCAAAGACCGCTTTATTGATGCGATTCGCGAACTCATTCGAGTAGCCAAAGACGGCGCTTGGATTGAGCTGGTGGAAGCTGATATAGTTATTTACAAGCCTGGCCCTGAAAGCAAGCTGCTGGGAACAGCTTTATTTGATGCGATGCATCGACGTGGACTGGAGTGTTATGCCGGAATGAATCTAGCTTGGAGTGTGAATCAAGTTAAGGAAAATGTTCGGAGTTATGGCAAAAAACTGGTGTCGATTCCTTTCAACTGGGGTGGAGAAATCGGAACAATCCACGGTAGCACTGCCTACGGCTTCCTACTAGCAGTTGAAGACTGGATGCACACCGTAATGGGAGTTTCTCGTGAGGACTACCGGCAACTGGCAAAAAACTGCTACGACGAATGGGCGGAGCACAAGTCGTTTGGCAATGGATGTGCGGTGTACTTCCAAGTGAAAAAAGCTGTGGTTACGGACGCAGTAGAGGCTGCAGTGCCCGCTGGCCGAAAATAAAGTGGCGGTTATTAACCGGGGTCTGAGTTTGTTGTCTTCAATCCACTGACGCCCAGGTGAATTTATAAGTGGAAACCCATTCTGCTAGCATCGATGAAAATTCCAGCTGTCGCAGTACATTAGATTCTCATGAAGCGTTTCGATCGAAGGCCCAAATTCATACCCATCCACACGCCCAATTTTAAGATCGCACGAAAGCTGAATAGATGAAACAGTTAATGCTGGCTTTCTCTCCGAATTGAGGACCAAATATGTGTAAGAATCACGGTCAGCGCCGGACATAATCGAACAGGCGAGCGGCGTCAATTGGCTGGTATTAGGTGCGCGAAAACTTTTCGGCGCCGCTATGACGCAGATGAGAGAAGGGTAGAGGTCGAGAATTCATCAGGAGTGCGATAGGTTACTCCCCTAGATTTTCAAGACCATTGAGTATCTGAACAATTTAAACTGAACAGAGGAAAAGGGAAAATGAGCGGATTCATGACGCCTGCCAGAGCACCTGCTACAGTGTTGCCACTATCGCAGCGAGAACCTTGGAGTGGTAAGATTCGATGAAAGAGATCCATCTTTGCTCTACTATGGCGCGCGCAAAAAATTATTTTTTGGAATAATCATACGTGATCATTGAAAACTTGGAGTTTCGCAAAGCCTGTCTGAATGAAGATTTCTACAAATTCCGCTATCTCAGAAGTTGCAGAATAAACCTTTATCATTGCTTTTTGTGATTCATTATTTCATTTTCTTTGGGTGTTAAACAGATATTGCGCAATTTTTCGTTGCGCAATTCAAAGCTTATTCATCTTTCAGCAGAAGAAAACAAGACGTTTCCGGAGATCGATCTTGTGAAAAGAGAATGTCAACCGTCGAAACAATCACGCACGCTGCTTTGGGAGCCACCTTTGGTTTCGCAATGGAGAAGGCGAAAATGCATCTGCCTTCCGTCATCATCAATCAACTGCGGTGGACGCAGTATGAAATGGCCATTGTCTTCTTGACTCCAACACTTGTTGGTCTGGTTGCCATTTCGGCTCTGGAGTATACCGGACATTTCAAACGTAGCCCGAAACCACCACTACAATTCATCAATGCCTATGGAGCAAATATTCTGGGGGGAGGATTGATCGGTTTGGTAAGTACTATCTTTTGGCTTTCTAGTACCTTAAAAATACGTGTTTCAGGGGATGGCCCTCAGTGGCGCCTGTCCTGGAACTGTTCTGGTTCAACTTGGGACTGGTATTCCGACTGCTCCGTTCCTTTTTGCAGGATCACTATTTGGATCAGTTTCTATTGGCTACTTTTACACTTTGGTGAAGCGTTTTGCTCCCAATTTCGGTGATAAGTCGCCAGTGCAAATTCTGGACTCAGAGAAACTTTCGCTTCAAAAAATATCCATTGTTGCTTCGGCCATTGGCTTTGGAATTCTTTGGCATCAGAGCAAATCAATTCCATGGAGAACTGAATTGTTCAATAACACAGTGAAGGACTTCTGGGAACCAAGCTACCTTGTTTCTACCACGAATCCGTTTGGAAATCTGTCCGATTTTACGCCATACAGCATCTTCTCGCCAGCCTGGTCACCATTTGCTGGTGGATTATCTATTGGTGCTGTCCAGGTGCTCTCGATACTAGTGACAGGGTCTACTCTGGGCATAAGCTCGGTATATCCGTATTTCGGCAGCGTGTTTGCGCGATCGTTTGACAAGAACTGGAAGAAGAACGCCCCGTATTTCTCTTCTTACACGGGGATGTTTAACAGTCTGACTTTCGCGGTGGGAACAGCTGCGGGTTCGTATCTGTCAATGAGACTCAGCGGCTTCGAATTTGGCCAGGGGTTGTCTTCGGAGGCGTTTAAAGTGCACTTGGACAACGGTACTATTGCGAGGCTTTTTGCCGGCGGGTTTGTCCTGGTATATGGGTCGCGGATTGCTGGAGGTTGTACGAGTGGACATGGACTGTCGGGTTTGGCGCAGTTGAGCGTGGCGAGTTTTGTTACTGTTGCAGCCATGTTTGCCTTCGGGACTGCTTCAGCACTGCTGCTTGGAGGACTTTAAGTAAAAATGGCTTCCATAACTGCGAATCGACCTCATAACCGATGTGAAACAAGAGTTGTAAACAAAAAGTGCCAAAAACAATCTTTCTGTACTGTCACTAATATTTGCAGTGCAAGCAGCCTTGTTCCACTGCTTCCAGAAGCAAGAATTCGAAATGGGTTTGTTTCACGTTATCGGAGCAGCACCGAATTTGTCCTGGAGCAGGCAATTTGGTGATAGGCTTGACATCCCCCACGTACAACAAACGTTTTTTATCGTACGAACTGTGAATCGCCTTTGACACTCCAAATCAAGAATGAGCATCAAGAGCATTGCCGTGAGCTCATCTTTGAGAGCCTCGTTTGGCACTTAGAGACTTTGCGGATGACGGCTTGAAGTCCAGCTAAGTCTGATTCGACTGGCTTCTTGATCTAGTTAGTCCTGGGCACCGTTTAGCTCATTTTAACTTTGAATTGATGCCACTAGTTCAGTGCTCGGTCATTTGCCATATCAAAATTGGCAGCCCAAATTGAATGTTGGGCTGCAGGAGATTCAGTGGAAAATTGTAAAATTATTTTTGTGATGCCAAAGAAAGTCATTGTCGTTGGCGCTGGCCTCGTCGGCGGATGCGCGGCGCTTGCAATCAAGAAGTTAGGGATGGAAGTCGTCATTTACGATAAGGCGGATGTTGCGACTGCGGATCGCAACGCGGATGGCACTGTAAACATCGATTTCGGGGAAGTCGGCGGTGCTCTTGGAATTCAAGCCAACGGTTTGCTTGCGTTAGACCGTCTTGGGCTTCTGGACAAGGTGCTCGAGCAGCCTCACACTCTTCCAGATGGCATGCACTACGCGAAGGCAGACGGCTCGGATCCAGTGTTGCGATCCATGATTCAACTTGGTGTAGCTGAAAAATTCACACGTCCTGTGGCCATAATGCGCAGCAACCTTCACGGTGTCATTTTCAAGGCATGCCAATCTTTGGGGATCCGTACTTTTATTTCAAAGAAGCTCGTGTCACTGGAACAAACTGATGAACAAGTCACGTGCAACTTTGCGGATGGAAGTTCTGCCACTGCTGATTATGTTGTTGCCGCTGATGGGATCCACTCTGTAACGCGCCAGACGTTGTTTCCGGAATTCCCAAAAGCAGACTTCTGGGTGACAGGATATTTGGGTGTTTTTGACCTCAACAAGGAAGTAGGGGATGAGAAACTCTCAATTCCTCATCCAGTCTCCGCATGTGTTGATGGTTTCACTGGTACTATGGTGTTTTCACAGACCTTGGGCCAGCATCGTGGGGTTTGGACAGTGACTCTCGATAAGGCACATTCAGAGCAGCCAGCCGAAGATGATCTGGATTCGTGGCGTCCTTACACTAATCTGCCCAAAGAATCTGCACGTCTAGCTTCTCTTGTATCAGAGTGGGGCACTCCGCAGCAAATTGTTAGTTGCGTTCGCCACGCGAACAGGATCACGCCTGTGCACATGTACGATTTGCCAAACATACCAAAGTACAGCAAAGGTCGTGTTGTTATTGTTGGCGATGCAGCTCATGGTATGCTACCGACCCTTGGCTATGGAATATCTCAAGGACTTGAAGATGTTATCGCACTTTCCGATCTCTTCGAAGAATTTGGCGAAGATAACTACAAAACTGTCTTCACCTTGTATGAAAAAATTAGAATTCCCCGTGCACACAAAGTCCAAGATGACTCTCGTGCGATCTCTGCAACAATGTTTTCTTCCACAAAGTTCAAGGCAGCTGTCGGTCGTCAAATCATGAAGACTGTTTTTTGGCTCTCGAAAACTTTTAGACTTGTGGATCCCGTCTCTGTTTATGACGTAAAAGCTGATATTGCCAAAGTAATCCAGGAGCAGAAAGCTTTGGCCGCGAATGAAGTGAGTGGTTGAGTTTTGGAAACGAAACAATAAAGTTCGTTTGCGACGGTTGGTGTTTTAAGTTTGGTTTATTAAGAAGCACCTGTTGTCATTGCAGACACAGTGAAACGCGCAACACGAGGAGTTGTCAGTTTTCGCTTAGCCACATCCTCACGGTACAAAACCACTTTCATCGCCAACATACAGAGGCTAATTCCCCAAAAACCAACAGTCACAGCTGTGTACCACAAATAGTCTCCGCCAGTAGCATAAACGGTAAAGAACCCCAATGCCATGAATGCGAGAGCAACGCATGCAATTCCATAATGCGCTATAATCACAAATTTTTTGTCGATTGATGCTGGGTCAACAGAGACAGTGGTCCTCCGTAAAAATGCCGTGAAAGAGGCAAGCATAATTGCTTCCGCCAGAATAACCAAAGCTGCACTGACAAACATCCAGGATTGCGCAAATCGTAGCAGAAATCCTCCTACACCAGTTCCAGCAAAGTAGAATCTTAAGGCCGTCAAAATAGGCTCGATGTACAAAAACACGGGAGCTATATAAAGTAGTAGATAAAGAAATCGCGAAAAGAAAGGATGTGTATCTGCGATTAATGCGAAGCCACGAGTGTATGAATAGACTAAGTAACAAAACTCAAAGCTTGCCGAACAAAATGATAATACCACGGAAATATAGGGAGGAGAAAACGGATTGATGAAATTTAGAATTTGGAAGATGTAAAGCATAAGCACTGAAAAGTGAACTCCGATCAGGCAAACGTTGAATGGAGAAAATATCGCCTTTTTTTGAGGGATATCCCTCGAAACTATGAAAGCAACCATGAAAATGATTTGGAATGTCGTGACGGTAGACATTGAAATGCAGATGATAACAACGTCCGGTCGCTGCATTTAACAAAGAGAACTTCTTCTCATTTGCATTGTTTGAAGGAATCAATGACGCTGTTTTGCTCAAAATTTCTAGGAAAGAAGTCCCCGAGAGTAAACCAGTTTGTGAATGGGTGGTGTGTCCCATGATCAACAACTGGGTAAGATTTTCAGTCCTTCACGTTTGTAGCGATGTTCTGTTGAATCAATCCAAAAACACTGAAAACCCAGGTATTAGGCTGAACCCTTCACGGCAGTCATTCCGTGCTCGACCACTTCCGGATCTGTCCCAACTGCATTCGTGCCAGAATACGTCACAAGGTTCAAAATAGAAACGCAAAAAATGGTGACAATTGTCTTCATAGAAATTCTGCAAGGCCGGCTTCCAGCAACATAGGAGCTTACAGACTATAAACGTTTCAGGAGTGTGGCAGAAAAGTAAATGGGATCTGGATTACGGAGAGTTTAAAGTCTTTCTTATGGCACATGAGGCACAACTGCATCACCCTCGTCCTCCTCATCGTCTGTTGACGCATCCAATAACGTTGCCTTTTCCCCGAATATCCGCGTTCGCGCGTTAATTCCCAAAACCTGTCGATACTCACCCGACGCACCAAAACTGCTTCCGGTCGACAATTGTGCAAGAGAGGAAGAAGTCGCAGATGAGGTTTGGTCGTTGCTTGGCATAAAAATTCCAAGCAACATCGCGCGGTCCCAAGACTCGCTCGCATCTTGAACGTCATTGTGGTCAGCGAAACCAGCATCTGCCATGGACATAGCAGAGAACGTGTCCCCAGCCGCAGAAGCTGATAAAGCGCTTTCTAGAGAGTCGTTCCTCAGCCTAGACGATGGCGCGTGCAGAGATACGCCGGAAGCTGTTGATGCAAACGAAACGATATCCGGCGGCTGTTGGAGCTGAAATGGTTTAGATCGGCGGTTGATGGCCTGCTTGCAGAGGGGGCAGGTGTGGACAGCTGTAGCGAGCCATCGGTCAACGCAGTCGGTGTGGAACTCATGGCGACACGGAAGAATACGTAGCTGGTCCCCTGTGGCGTATTCCTCCAAGCAGATAGCACACAAGATATCAGATTTGTTTGTGTTACCGGCGTCCCATTTGCGGGTTGGCAGCGACAACACTAGACGCGATGCTGCTAGATCTTCAATCAACGTCTTTAGGACAGTGAGCCACTGCAGTAGCTGCAGCAGAAACGAGAGAAAGAGAGGCGCCGTGAGAAGTAAGAATATGAGGAACACTTTATCGTAAAACGTCGAAGGCTCGATTTTGACTGAGAGGAATGATTCATATTTCGAAGGAACATTGCTGTTGACAGCTTCTGAAGAAGATGCATTGCTGATCGCATTCGCAAGAAAACGCCAGAGATGAAATAGGAATGCTGATATATTGGAAAATAAGGAGACCGGCGCCGGTTCTTTTCTCCTCTGAGAAGAGATTGCATCCAAAAGTGCGTTGTATCCAACAGAAGACACAAAGTAGCTTGGAATCACAATGTCATCAGCTGGTTCATCGTCTGTAGCAACCATAGTAACAAGTCGTGAGCGCACTCGGAGATCCGCGGGATCGATATTATCTCCAACAACGACAGCAGCGAAACCCGCGGACTGCAAATGACGCACCTTATCCACGAATGCACACTGCCCTCGTTCCACCAAGGCGATGAACGGCGGCGATGACCTTTCAGAGTCGGGTGAGTTGAATATAGCAGAACTGGGAAGCACATCTGTGACAATAAACTCTTCGGGGCAGGCGAAGCCACGGATTGGTACTAGTAGGCCTGAAATGCCCTTTGCCGAGTCTGCGGTTCGGCCTATAGATGAGGTTTGTGCACGCACGGATCCGGAGGCATGCCGCACGACTGCGGCGGCTGGTACTACGGCGGCTGTGGCAGTGGCAGCGGCGGCAACGGCGACAACACCATGTGCAACCAGCAGCGTTTGCAAACGCATTCCGTTTGATTTTGACACTTTCGCCCCTAAACTAGTTGCCACCAACATTCGCTCTCTGTTTCAGCAACCAGTCAACACCGCGTCTCCTAGAACAAACCACCGCAGCTGAAGATTTAATCGCCACAGCCGTCAAGTCAATCAAACCCACAGGCAAACACGGAAACGATTCTACAAGTCTGGCAGGCGGGAGCCGAAATCCACTGAAGCTGTTTCAACAAAATCACAATGCTAAGGCCCTGACGCGTGAGCTCCAGTTACGAAATTTTGCCTTTGCGAGAAATTGGCACCCTCAGCTGCGCAATCTAACCGCTGCCAAACGAGGATGATCTGTTCAGGACAGAATGATGGCGTGCAGAATTGGCACAGCTCAGGCTGAAGGACCGCAGAGTTTGATCAGTTGTCAGAGGGATCGATCGCCGACAGTGCAAGGTCTCAGGCGCCAAAGCGCAAGTTGTCAAAGTGGGCGTTGAAACGAAGTTTCTGCGATGAGCGCCACTATCCGCGACGATATCGTTCTCGCTGCGCGCGAGAAGGACATGGGCAACGCGGCCCTGCACCGCGGAAGCCTGCAGGATGCGGTGCGTGAGTATAGCAAAGCGATCGCGCGGCTGAGGCCAGTGGCGGAACCGGACGATGTTGGCAGCTCCTCGACCGACAGCGACAGCGAGTCGGCGCGAGCGATCACGCCTTCTCATCGCCCGCAGTCGGCATCGCCAGGCCCTATGGCGGCAGGTTTGCGCGAGTGGATGGCGTCGTTCTCCTTCCTAGGCGGCGGTGGGAGCGGCGCGTCGCGCCGACAACGGCGTGTGTCGACTCCTAGCGGTGTACACGTTAATCCTCCAAGCCCTATAGTTCCGCCGTCTACTGTCAATAACTCTTCACATTCTACTGCTACGCTCGGCGGCGATTCCGCCGGGAAAGATATCACAAATCTGCTCGCACAACTCCACTCAAACCGAGCTCTTGCTTATACGCGTTTGGGCGACTTCGATCGCGCCTGGGTTGACGCGAACGCTGTGATCCGTCTGCGCTCCGATTGGGTTAAGGTTTGTTAACCTTCGTGTGGTAGTTCTGTCAACGCTTTTGCCTTCCAGGGTTACTACCGCCGTGCGGAGGTTTTCGCAAGATTACATAAATATACACACGCCCTACAAGATTACGAAAAATCCTTGTCACTGGTGACCAATTTTTCTTCTACTTGTAACTGCGACTAAGTTGAACAGGAACCGGCGAATCCGCAAATCCAAGAAAGAATAGAACGGATGAAAGTGCATGTTGAAGATGCGTCCCTGGGAATCATATGTCACCAGATCAGCGTTGCGCGAGGCGATGTATGCGCATCGCGGTCGATACTCTCACCGGTGCAGAACCAAATTTTCGAATTTGCAGGGCAGATGCGGAACTTAATATATTTTGTTGGCTGTGCAAAAACGCGGGAAGTTGTTGTCGTTGACGCAGTAAGTATGCAATTGTTACAACGCGGAAAAAATCTTTTTTGACCTATGGATTTAGTGTTGGGATATCGACGGGATTCTAGCAATTGCTGAATCACAAAAGTACAAAATAGTTGGGGCTATTGTGACGCATCACCACGTTGATCATGCAGGGGGCCTTCCTCCACCGCCTTTTGACAAATACGGCATTCGCGTTGCGGGTTTGGGTAAGTACATATGCAATTGCGCTGCGCAGAATTCTTATCTGCACTGTCAGAAAAGCTGCTCGCGCGGCTGAAAAATATTCCTGCTTACGTAAACCCCGCCGATATTCCTCCGCTCTTGGCTGGAAACCCAGGTTTCCCAAACGCGCGGCTGATCGCGACCCGCGATGGCCAGACACTGCAGCTGGGCGAAAAAGTGATTTTGGAATTCATGCACACTCCGGGACACACGGCAGGGTCGCAGTGCATTGCAGTGACTTCCTCGGCAGTGAATGCACCTGTCAGTAGTGACAGTGGGGAGCATCGCCTGCGGAGAAGAGAGTTACTGTTAAGTGGTGACACGCTGTTTGCTGGCGCGTGCGGCCGCTGCGACTTTGAAGACAGCAGTCCAACGCGACTGGTGGAGAGTTTGAAGAAGATCGGTGCTCGCGGGCGTGATTGTGTGGTCCTGCCGGGGCATGACTACGGGGCAGAGTGGACAACTGTGGGCAAGGAGGAAAGGGCCGGGGGCATGCTACGATCGGAAAGATTTCAGGAGCTGACAATGCGCAGCCAAACACGACTCTAAACAACGATAGCTGAACAATCGAATTAATCAATCTAATGTAAAAGTCCGGATATGCCGCGGTTTGTCAGCAAAAATCACTGGAGAAGGAGCCGGTCCCACAGCCCCGCCTTTTTATTCGTCGACTAGAGGTATAGACGAGTCAATCCCATCCAGAGTGAACAGCGAAGATCGGTGGCTAAGGCTTGGCGGCATCGTTCGAAAACAGAAATTTCAGTATTTGGCGGAATTGGCAGACAGCAGAAGGTTTTCACTCGGCCTTGATGATAGTGCCTAATTGGCGGAGCAGCTCATCAGTTGTGAATAATACTTCAGATTCACGCATCTCCGGACGCCATCATCGTCCACGCCATCCGCATACTCTCGAACTCATCGCTTCGTTCGGCGTCGAGCGCCTTCTTCCGTCGCACCAGCCGCACCATTGCATACTCCCATCCATATTCGCGATAGAACACCCCGTCATCCCACTCGCTCTCCTCGATTCCTTCGAGGAGGAAGTGCTTCCCCAGTCGCGCGTAAAACTCGCCCTCTTTCGACACCTCACGTATCCGGCATCCTAGTATGACGTCCGTTTGGTCCTTCTGCGTGTCTGTGACTCGTACAAGCGTATCAATCAGAGGTGCAAACAGATGGGGGAAGTAGACCACGTCAGCGCCATATATCACGTCGAATTTGAATTTGTTGTCTGCTGCAAAATCAAAGTCGTCTCCAAACGAGCCCAGGAATTCGTCAACTTTGTCTCCATCAGTCCAATCAAGTGGCACGGCGTGTAGCGCAACAGGTATTTGTGAACCAAAGTTTTCGCGAATGTTCAATTCAATGAGGGGCATTGCGATTTCGAGATCGGTGACATATATATCCGCGCCTGCGCATTCTGAGGCAAAGTCCGCCGATTCGAGCAATGCCTTTCCTATAAATATCGACGTAAATCCCGTGCCCGCTCCGAGTTCCAAGAACCGAAGGCGGCGAGATTTGTGGCGCAAGAGCGACCGTGGAGACGAGGACGAAGACGAATCATGGCGGATGCGCCAGATAAAGTACTCTGACGACATACTTTAACATGGCACTCGGCAAGCGAATTCAACTCACCCGCCAGCATGCGGGCTGCGGGCCACGCAGTGCCTGCAATGAACGGCAACAGGTCAGGGTCACGGTCGTCCGGCTTGGCGTTGGTCTCGTTGAACTCGCGGTTGATCGTCGAGGACGCTTCGTGCACAACGGCGGACAGTCCTGCTACAGTGGCCGACGAGGGGTTCATAGCATTTTCCAACGCTTCTTCGTTTCCTTTCATCATTCAACCGAGCCGAAATAGAAACAGTATTACCCGAATACTGCCGTCCAGAATACCGTATTTCGGAATACTGTTTTCTCAGTGGAAATGTTGATTTTGGGAAACTATATTCTTTGCCAAGCGCGGCCTAAATATTCTTGAACGTCCATTTTCCACCCAGCATTGTCCCGAACACCTCCATGTTTCTAAGCTGCTCAATATCGCATTCTAGGGGGTCTGCATTCAATATGCACAGGTCTGCTCGGTCGCCTTTCTCAGGGTTGACTTTTCCATTGCTGGTGCTTGCTACCCACGCGTCAATCCTCTCAATTTTCTGCTCTGGATGAAAGCCATCTTCAAATTCACCACCAATATCCACTGCACCGCGCGAGCGAGAAACAGCAGCCGCGATGGCGCGCCACGGGTCAAGCGGGGCGACTGGGGCATCAGAACCAAGTTTCAACGAGGCACCGGCCTCCAGTAAGCTGCGATACGGAAAAGCGCGATGGTTGCAAGATGGCCAGAACCGCATGCACAGCTCACGGTCATCGTTAAGGTGTTCTGGTTGAATGCTGGCAATCAACCCGAGCTGGGCAAATACTGCTGTATCTTCCTCTGAAACAAGTTGCGCGTGCTCAATGGACGACCCAAGTAAAGGGGGACCAGTAGACAGAGACGACAGAATTTCCAGAGTTTTTTGATTGGCTTTGTCACCAATCGCATGAATAGCAAGTGTGAGGGAATTCGCAGTTCCGTACTCCGCCATAGTCCGCAGCGTTTCATCTTCATATATCCAAAGGCCATTGGAACGGGTGTTTGGGTAGAATGAACGGCAATATGCCGTTTGTGTTCCCTGAACCAAATTAGAAATTTTGAGGTTGAAGAATCGGAAAATTACCAGCGAACCATCGGTTATGATTTTGTACGGCCCCACGGTCAACAAGCCATGAGTATCCGGAACAACGTCCCCAGACTTCAACTTTCGAGATATTGCGTTATGGATGTGAGGCTGGTACATTCCCGCTCGCACGCGCAAAGTCCGAAATCCTTTTACGGATATTCTTCGTGTCCAGCTGCTGAGATTATCGTTCATCTCAAAATCCACGATTTCCGTAACCCCCTTCCGGCTTTGCAAGTTCCAGTAAGTCCTAAAAAGACAGCAACTTTTAAGCTTACGCAGCATCGAGCGCCATTTCCTCCACCCAAGAATCCAAAAGTTCGTCTCCGACATCTCCGAGCTTCACCGTCGCGTCGAAGCAAGGTTTTTCGCGTAACCAACCAGATTCACTTTCACTTTCGAATGCAGAACCTAAAATAGAAAGTGCTGCAGAGTTGCAAACCATTGAATGCAAATCCGAGCAAATAAGAGCGACAGGGTGACCGTTTGATACTTGATCCAAGCTGTCGCGGTTGAGGTCGTCAAGGTCAGGCCACGACCCCACACGAAACCCGCAACCGACGAGAACCTGGATCGGGATGGATATTAGATGCAGTAAGAAGGAAGATGGAGACCTCAGACGATTTAGGCACTTTTAGGATGCGGTCGGCAACCAAGGACAGGACTTCTGCTGCGGAGACCGCGGCGAACAGATTTAGGCGGCGCATATGCAGTGTCCATGCTGCGGAATGCACATGGTGGTCCACCAACGACGGGGCCAGAACGAACGCGCCGCGCAGGTCCACGACGTCGTCATCATCTGAGATCGACACCCCGGTCTCGACGTCGGAGACAGTTCTGACAGCTTGAACCACGCCGTCGTGCACGACTACAGTGTACCGGCGGTCGCCGCCACCAACAATAGCCGCATTAGTAAAGATGGTGGTAGTCATTTGAACGAATTTGGTAAGAATCGAAACTATTGCGGTAAGCGAGTCCTTAAAATTCTTATCAAGTCCGTGATCTCATTAAAGCGTTATACACAGTAACCATGGTTATTCGGCAACGCATTTATGTGAGGATTTAACCTTAATAGTTCTGAGGAAGCTGTTCAGTCACGTCTTTTTATGAGACGCACCACAAGGAGCAGTTGCGAGATTCATTTAACGGCTTGTTGAATATTTCACTTCAAATGCGGGAAGGACGGGAAGAATTTACACTACTATCATTCACACTCATCAATAAAATTTTTAGTTTGATTTGCCACGTTGTTGCAGTGCTTTTTATGCAAGAAGAGTCGATGATGATCTTCCAACATCACAAACCGATAAAGTTCGGATAGTTCAGGTTTTTACGCAATTGTCTCGCTAATGAAAGTTTGTTTATCGTCACAGTAAAGGTGATAGCTTCATTCTAGTTACGCTTGCCGTTATTTTCAACAAGAAAGAAGAAAGCTTATTTGATGGATGCTTCTAAGTGTAGTTTCAAACTCTAGTTTCTGTTCGGTGATTTTTATTTCAGTTGAATCTCGGCCACCGGCTACGCCTGTGATCAGAGGTGTATTACTGGATCACATTCGTGCCGCTTGCGAACGGTCAAACCGCTGGATTTGTAATTTACTTCGAGAAAAGGATAATTTTATTCGATTTCCTTGCCTGAGCCCAAACTTTCGTCAGTGTCCGTCAAGCAAAGGGGATGACTTCCACACGTTCCAGAGAATGCTCTTCAGGTTGAGCAAGTCTTCGCGACGTCGGTGAGTTTTGCTCAACCGCCGAAACTCATTCGTCAACTGAACGCAGGCGCTGAGGTTTTCTGGAGAGACAAAATCGCAAGCCGACTGCACCATTGCGTTAATATCGCTTGCATCAGAGGAAAAATGCCTTATTTACCTTTATAGAATCTTTGTAATTACACACCTGGTGCGCACAACCAGCCGGCACAAAGATTGCATCACCGGGGTTTTGGAAGATTCGCCATGCGCGAACGCCCTTCTTTTTCCACAACTCTTCGCGCATCATTTGGTTTAAGTAAAACATCTGATCATGAATGCAGTCTTCCATATTTGGCGCACATCCGGTGCGTTCAACATATTCATTCAGATACTCTCGCAATTTGGGAAGATCTTTGAGGGCGTAGATGTCCCACACTGCTGCCGGTCGATCTGCAGGAGACGAACTGCAATACATCATAACGTTCACTGCATCAGCCATATCAAGATGAATGGGAGTAGTCCCTTGCCCGTAGTCTCCTGGCATATGCTTTCAATTTCAAAATAAAGCTAGTAACTGCAAAAAAAGCGGATCTACCTGCATCTGAGGATCCGAAAGCATTGTACATTTTGGGACCCAAGTCTGGAGGTAAATACGAGACAGGTAGTCGCGCCGCCAAATTTCGACATCCGGTGAACCCTGAATAGTCCAGAAATGGAGTATTGCACAAAAAATCGTTGTAATGGTCAGGGAATTTCGCACGGAAGTCAGAGTGAGGCGGCCAATCCTGCATCAAAATTCGTTCAAAATCAAAACTTAAGCACGGGCGATTATGGTATGCTAACCGGAAGTTTTAAAATTTGTTTTCGGCTCAATTCCGGGTCCAAGAAAAACTTAAAAAAGTCCTTCACGGTCATTGTGATATTTTCCTTGGTCTCACAGTCAACAACATTGGCACTTTCACCTCCGTAATGCTCGGTAAAAAAAGTTGGACTCCAGTCTGCCTGTATCAGGTCTGTTCCACCTTCGAAAACAACCGCATGCCCCATCTCCCATTCTTCCTTGAATCTTGCAAAAGCGTTTACGGAATTTCGCGAAAGTCGCAGGTAGTCTTCTGAATCACGTTGCAAATCTAATTTTAAGAATTTCGCTGGATGACATGCATTCAGATCATCTGGTACTTCTTCGTGCAGTTTTGGTACAGAAATAGCTGGACTGATATTATTTCGTAATACCAGATCGACAATGGTGAGCATCTTTTTCAGTGCCGGCGTACTAATTTTCAAAGAAAGGAGGAAGTCATCTTTAAGATGAACCGGCATATTATTTCCGCATTTGTGAGCTGGCGTTCTCACTTTGGAACGTGATTTGTGGGCAAGAAAGCGGCAAGAGCCTTTCACTTCCTCCTCAGTGGTTGGAATAGCATCTCGATAACAATCGAAGCAGATTTCTCGCGCGCATTTGATACAGGTAAAACAGCAATTCCAAAGAGAGGTAGAGCATTCGTCGCAGAGATGCCGACCATGCGTGTAAAACTTTTCGTGTTGTATCAATGGACGCAAAAGCGTTTTATCTGAGGGAAATGACGATATAATTTGAAGTTCGGAATCAATGAGAGAGCGCAAGACTGGAGCAGTTGTACTGAGAATATACATTTCGTCAGTTGTTGTAGTGGATATTTTATGTCGATCTCGGATATCCAACAGAATGGTTTCCGTCCCCTGAGCGGATTTCCTGGCAAGCAGATCTTCCAGACATGTGACTGTTGTCTCCTCCGAAATGCGTTCGAGCGAGGATGCGTCGGCAAACCAGGGGCCGTATTCAAATTCTTCCGATTTGTTTTTGAAAACTCTGAAGTTTTTGAAGCGACAAGTGTCACCGTTGCCTGCTTTCGTTATGCTTGTTTCGGTGTAAGCAACATTAAGGGATGATGCGTCATACCATGGTCGGCATTTGGGAAACGAGCTTTGCTGTCCAGAATTGCAACCACTAGGCTGGAGAACATAAAGCTCCGAATCCAGAGGTAATGCCAAAACTCGATTGGTTCTAACAGCTGGAGATGTTCGATCGGCTAGCTCTTCCCTCGGAGGCTGGAGAATGGGCCAGGCGGGATGGAGGTTAGCAGGCGGCGCGTTGTAGCCCGTTTGTGCGGAAGGCGCGCATACAAGGCGGACGCGAGGGGACTCAATGGCTTCAACGCCGTTGGGGTCGGCGGATGCGGGCAGCAGCACGGCTCCAAACATGGGTCGAATCTGATTCACTTTGACGTAGGCACCAGCATCGACATTTTCATCTGCGTCCACCCAAGCGGACGTTCACAACTTCGAACATTTAAATCGCCCTGCCAAGACCTCATCAGTTCTTTGGACAAGCTTCACAACTTGTTAGGACCGCAGCCGCAAATAATAAACTTCCAAGTATCAACAGTTTGTTTTCAAAACGGTGAAATGGTGCTGATTGGTCTGCCCGAAGTTTAAGAGTTTAAGGCGGAAACGTTACTCCAGCGCACAAAATCAGTAACTTCAGTCACGCAGCTGTATCTATTTTTTTTTTTTTTTTTTTTGTGTGTGTGTGTGTTGTTTTCAACATACTGGACCTTTGGAAGCAACAAACATCGTCCGTCGGCAAAATTTCAAATAATTCTGCGGCTGTCTTACAGAACAACAGATGAGAAATCGATGATCCTTGAGCACAGTGACAGGTCTGTCCACTTGAATGTTCAAGCAATAGATATGAGTAGCTTCAAATGGAAAGGATTGCTTGGATGTTGTGACTGAAGCAGTAACATTCTTTATTATGAACCAAGTCGCAAGAGAGGGTCAGTAGTGTGATTGCCTGGGAGAAAGTGTGCAGAGCGACCTTGGATTGGGTGGGTTACAATCATCCGCATTGGATTGTTTCCAATTCCCAATCTGAAGAGCTACGCTTCAATTGCCAAGCCCCAAAATAGTGTGAATTCGTTCTAATTGCGATGACGGTCACAAATCTGCTGAAATTGACCGTTTTCACTCGCACAAATGTGTCGGATGCTATTTTGCTGACAGCTGCAACAAAATCATCGAGGTCGGAGATCTTTTCGCCATTGATTTCTGTAATCCAAGAAAGTGGATGCAAGTGATACATTTGAGCCGGAGATCCCTCGTATACCACAGAGCAAAGAACTCCTTCTGGAACAGACTTCAGCTGCTGATGAACAGATTTGTGTGGCATCTGAAACACAGCTCCAGACCATCCGACTATTCGCTCGCTTGTGCTGATTTCCATAAGCGATGCAGGGACGGTTACGGTCAATTCCTTTTTGTCCCGCAAGATTGTCTGTACGCAATTAAAGCTCTTGGTAAGTCTGAGGGCAGAGAAAAAATGACAGCACAGACCAAATTCAACTCTTTCCTGTCCGTGAGTTTCATGATATCATAGTAGTTTGTGGCGGCGACGTCATCTACCGCTAAAATCATATCTCCTTCCTTTAGCATCTTAGCCGCACCCGAACGCGCAGTCAACCGGCGCACGACAAGCACATTCCGGCGACTGAGGTGCGTGCCCTCGATGCGCCGTACCCACACGTCGGGGAGCCCCAGTACGCGCGCATGCGCCACTTGGGCATAAGAAAGTTCAGCTTCAAGCGTGTATCCGATGATATCGAGAGGCAATTGCTGCGATTGGGCCGGGCCGTGCTCAAGATAGAAGCTACGCACAGCGGATACGGCAGGAGCAATGATCGAGATGGGCATACCCATGAAGAACTCGCTGCGGCCTTTTGATGTGTACTTAGAATGTGCGGCGTAAAACGCTTGGATACGTCCACTCTCATCCGCGAGGACACCGGCGGTCGTAAGGGGATTTTCAAGCTCGATTCCTGATTTATGTTAACAACTGGTTTCAGACACTCATAAGTCATCACCTTCGACATTGATGCAGCGGAAGCACGGAGGCACTGGTTCAGAAACGAAAAACTGCCTCTTGTTCGTCACCACCGTTTTCCGGACGAGTGCCTGATACGCCTTGGACAGGCACACCATGTGAACTACAAAAACTTTCAGTGTGAAAAACGAGCCTTTTCAAACCAGAATCTCCTTGGGCCAGTTCTGTTTCAGAAAATACGGCACTTTTCACGTAAGTTTCCCCTAGCAAAGCCACATCGTACTTTAAAATCACAAAATTATAGACTTGATGAATAAATATGATTTTAGCAGGAACGATTATGCTGTTGCAAAACGTCAATAGAACATCGCCCAATGAAATGGGAACGGTGTGTCGATCTCCAACGACAATTCCAAGATTCGCGTCAACCACAAGTCCAATACCAGCACCAACTGAATGCGCTACTCCATCGATGAAGAAAGGCATATGGCATTCGATATGCACAAGTGACGGAATCTGTCACATGCGTTGGAAGTGAGAAAAGCTGCATTCGCCATACCACGTGTTTGCCTGGTCCCAAATTACCCTCCAATTCCAAATGGGACGCTGTATGGGGAGTGTACAATGCTGGACCAATGCAAGGCTTCATTTCCGAATAGTTCCAGAGTCCGGTTGTATCTTAAAATCGCTAAACACGCTGAATGAGGATATTTAACTCACTATCTCGAATCGCCAAGCTGAAGCCATGCCAGCGGCGATCAATTTGAACCAACGACACTCGCTCCTTGTTAATATCAGAGAGGGCATAGAAGCGCAGAGGAACTCGCTCGCAATCCCTCAACCCTTCAACGACTTCAATAAACTTTTCAAGCGTTGGCACAGGAATATTGTTGACCTCCATTATGCAGCACTTTCGCGAAACGCCTGCCATGCCAAGCATGTATCCGGCACTGGCCACGAATACACCAGCTGTTTCATTTATTACTGAATTCTCAGAACGACGGAAACCTCACCTGCCGGGATCATGAAGCTCTTCGCCATTTGATATGATATTGTGTTCAAAATTCCACCTCCAATTTCTACATATCTATCGGGAGTAATTTCATGCAAATTTTGTATCAGAAGTTCAACATCCTTTAGCTCCGATCCCCGTTGCACTTGAAGTTTGACAGATTGACCTACGGAAGAATCGAAAATTGATTCTAGTGGAACAAATTTTGTCAGAAGACTGCCGTTTACGCGAATCAGTATGTCGCCAGATTCAAGGATTCCATCAGCTGGACCCTTGGGAATCACTTGACTGAGGTCAAAAAAGATTTCAGATAGACAGATACGAGGATGGCATTTGCCCATACTTCACTGTAAGCATTCCAGTTCCATCCGGAAATTCATTTCGAACCTCTGTTTCTATATTAGGGAGCAATCCCAGCCGTCTGACCTCATCGTACGGAGAGTAATTGAACACCGTTTGAAGGGTTCCTCGAGGAATATCAGTGACACCATTCCGCAAGTATTCAAACACCCGCACAATTCTGTCAAGTGGAAGAAAAAATGAGGAAGCAGCAGACGTGGAACCACCTTGCGAATGATGTTACGAAAGATTTGCAGCCGAAGGCCTTACCGGCATTTAAAGCTAATGCTTCTCCTTCAACATTTAAAACAGGTGAACCGGAACTTCCGCCAGAGGTCATGGATGCAGCTTGATAATAAAAAGTATTCCAATCTGTAGTTCAAACGCAAGTTATTTAGCCTTCACAGTTATCTGATTGTAACCATTATATTTTCCCGCTCCGTAGAATGGAGCTTTTCGATCCAATCGAGCTAAAGTACCGCTCAAAATACTGAGGCGTTCTCCGCTGTCGTTTCCGACCTGTTTATTTTTTCAATCGCCGATGGAATGAAATTCTGAAATCTTTTACATACCACTCGAATATCCACTCCAATGCGGACCTTTTCTGGAGAAGTGACTAGAGGAATTTCGACTAGCTCCATATATTTGACGTCATTCACGTTAAACTTGAAGAAACCAAAATCATGAACAGGATCGCGATATATGGGAATCAGCTTAATTTCTTCTTTCGATTGGTTGAAGATTGCTTCCGCAAGTATTGGTCCAGGATGAACAACATGACGGTTAGTCAGAATAATCTGGTAGTTTCAAGGTGTCAAACACAGAGTAATCAAATGTTGTATACCCCATTCGTCTTGTCGACAACAAATCCCGAAGCTTGAGAACTCTTCTGGGAGTCAGTGTCTGGTTTTTGGCAGAACCAGGGTGAGTTTTTTTTTTTGTTTGTATATGATTATTGGGAGGCACAAAGGATACCAAAAGATCGCACGACAATCATCTTAATGGACACGATCGCGGGGATGATTCGAAGAAGCGTCTGCTCCCACTGCTTCGAAGAGTGGGCATTGGAAGAGAAGGGTGTGTCGTCGGCTGAGTCCGCGAGCGCAGGCGGCTGCTCCTGTGGAGGATGAAGAATCAGTTCGCAGCCACGTGCTCAGGCGCACGCACCGGAACGAGCACCATGGCGTCTGAAGACGCGGGAGTTTCGTCGATGCTGTTCATCAACTTTCTGCAAGCAAAGCAAAACAACACCCCACAACAAATATCCACAACAACACGGCCGACAAAGGTGCGAGACCGAATTGACAGTGCAAGGGCACGAGTTGCGAGCAGGTTCTGTTCGAGCCTTCTATCAAAAGCTTCATGCAATCCTTAGAAATGCGGCAACCACAGTCCCCACTAGCCATCCTCGTCTCGGGCTTCGGTCCCTTCAGGAACATACCAGGTACGACCCACCGTATGCACGTGCAAGTCTCCTGCATCCAGATAACTTGGCTTGTAGTGAATCCAAGCGATCGGATCGCTAAACTCGTCCACGCGCATATCGCCGATCCGCTGTCAAAGCTGCATTCCGCATTCGTTGGAGGGTGCGCAGCCCACACGGTGGAGGTGTCGAGTGCCGGTCTCGACAACTTTTACAAAGGTGTGTGGAGAGATGCCATTGCGTCGGGGCGACTCGCATGCGCAGTGCACATCGGCGTGAATGCAGCAGCTACACGTGTGTGCTTCGAGTTGGTGGCGTTGAACTGCGTTGCCACGTATGAGGGCAAGGTGGCAGACGCAGACGATGCGCCTGAGCTCCTTCCGTCGACGTTTTCCTTAGGAACTGGGAAGATGCATGCATGGATGGTTGCAAACGCTGAAAAGGCGTGCTGGTCGCGCGACGCCGGGCGATACTTCTGCAATGAGATGTATTACCGATCGTTGCTCTCAGTACAGCGCATGAGCATGGCAGATGCGATCCATGTCATCTTTGTACATGTACCGTTGGCAAACGTGCTTCAGGAGGACGTGTGCGCGTCGGTTATTACAAGCTTTTTGGAAAACGCGTTTTTGTGATGGCAATAAATTTGAGCATACGGGTGGAGGGATTCTGCGCTCGATTGAAGGTATTCTGTTTCGCTCTCAGTATGTGCCGCTGTTGTCGAAATGAGAAGACTTCATGAGGCATTTGGCAACGGCCTCGCTACTTCGCCCGCCTGTATGCATTATCATACTCACCACGCGCAGGCATTGTGGACCGCGACAGCTTCGGAAACGGAGGTAGCGGCTTGAATAATCCTCAACAAGCTCCAGGACTTCCAGTGAACATGTGATTGCGAACGTTTGCATGATCTAAAAATTTTGATAACTTTCTTTTCTTCGGTTTTGTTTTAGCGAACAGGGAAAGCAGTCTAAAAACACCCGCGAATGGGAAATCTGAGATTGAAATGACTTTTGAGTGAGTTTTCAAAGAAACGGAAGCCCGGTTTATGATGCGTGTCGCTTTGCGTTGATTGCGGCCGGGAGAAGGTCGCGACTTAAACAAGCTTCGCGTGAGGAACTAATGATTTCGCAAATTACTGTGTTTATCATCCAATAAACACCGTCTCGCCCGCAGCTTTCCTGATGCGGTTCATCACTGCAAGTCCTTCAAACTGCTCGTCTACGCCTTCCACACATATTAACCGGCACTTATCTATCGATTCACAGTCTCGCAGACTCTTAAAGAGATTGTGACCAACATCAATGTTAGTGGTCCCAAGAGCGACCTGTACGACTGTCACACCACTGCTGTTGTTAAATTCATTATTTTGTACTTCGCTTGAGCGCAGGACAGCAATTACTGTTGAACCAGAATATGGATCTGAAGCAAGCGGAGCTATCCGTTTGCGGACCGCTTCCAAAAACAACAGCCGCGCTTGCTTTTTGTCAATTATAGCGTCTTCGCGACGCTCAAACAGCACTACTGGAATTCTTGGAGCATAGTGTTTGTACTTCATACCGGGTGCGACGGGGCGCGCAACGTCTGTGGGACCCTTGCGCCACACGATGGTATCTTCGAAATCAGGCACGGCGCGGATCATTTCGAAGGTGACGCCTCCGGGCCGCAGGATACATGGAGAGGCAGTAGTGGTTGAGACGGCGTCTAGGACGGTACTTTCGATGCCGCTTTCGCATGGGCCAGCGTCGATGACAAGCAGCACTCGGCGTGCAAGGTCGTCCGCAACGTGGGATGCAAGTGTAGGGGACGGACGCGTGGAGCTATTTGCGGAAGGCGCGGCGAGGGGCAGCGCGGCCATGGAAATGAGGGCGCGCGCGACTGGGTGTGAGGGCATCTGAATTATTTGTTTTTTTTTGTTTTTGAGTCAAAAGTGTCCACACGAACAAACGACCCGTACCCGGATGGCCACAGTCGCCTGCCCCGCAGTAACGCGCTCGGACACCCGTTCGCTCTTGGGCGCCACCACCGACAGCGCGCCCGGCCAGAAGCGCCGCAAAACTCCCGTGTACACTGCCGGCAGCAGGCCGTCGCGGCATAGAGAGTGCGCCATTCGCACGTTGCTCACGTGCACAATCAGCGGGTTGTCAGCGGGCCTGTTCTTTGCGGCGAACACGTTCGCGAGCGCGGAATCGTTAGTAGCAGCCGCGGCGAGGCCATACACCGTCTCAGTAGGGAAGGCGACCGGGAAGTCAGTTTCGCGCAACACGCGCGCGGCGAGCTGCAGGCATGCGTGGTCTTGAAGCGCAGTCGCAGAATGTGCGGGTGATGGCGGGAGCAGGTCTCCGTCGATTTCGTTGCCGCTACTGTCGGCCGAGAATCGGAAGGACTGCGGATTGACACGGAGCACGAGCGGAAAGCCTTCAGGGAATGGTAAATCGTCGCCTTCGCTCCTCGACGAGACCATCGCGCGTGCGAGTATCTCCTCGAACGTTGGTAGGGCCGTCGGAGCTAGTGTGACCGAGTTGTCCGACATTTTTGTTTCTTTTTCAACTGTTGGCATCCATCAACATTTCAGGAAAAGGGCCGTGACCTTCTCGCGCACGTCGTGCTTGAAATACAGAACGAGCAGCGGCGTGAATACCCCGTCCAGACTCATAAGTATCACTGACGCAGTCACTGCCTGTGCATTGTCCGACAAAAAGCTGCTACCCGCCCCAGTTGCAACGTACCAGATGTTCAAGAAATGCACCGGTGAATAGCACACGAATACCGTCGACGAAAGAATCACACACTGGTGAAACAGCTGCTGCTCTACTTTGGCCTGGATCAGTTCAAGCTCGCTCGAATCGTCACCTCCACCAAAATTGGTAGCAAACAAGACTAGGAGCTGCGGATTCTGTGTGAGTTGCTGAGATGTGTGGAAGTACGTGGACGCGTAGAACCCTGCCGTTAGCAGTGCGGTGCTGAAAAAGGCGAACGAAACCGTGGTAACAAACACTTGGAGCTGTAAGAAACGAGAAGGATACAATCCGTCGTCAGAAGGCTGTATTTGGTGTTAATTGCATGCCAGCTTGTATCTGAATATGCGTGAGCATAGGGCATAGAGGGGAGGAGAACGGGTTCCGCGGAGACACACTGGTGTGAGCCAAGCTCACACAACCTCAACGAGAACAAGGATACTCAACTGCTTCGGCAAAGCACCAAGACACGGCAGCGATCTCTGCCGCCAAAAGGATAAAAAGAACGATAAAGAAACGCGACCGTCCGTAGGGTCTGACGGTGAAGAAGCGCTCGGCGGCGAGGGCAACGTTAAGAAGGAATATGGCCAGCACGGCGATGACCGAAAGCGCGCAGGATGCGTTTGCGTAAACGGAGTAAACGAAAGCAGGGCTGGTAGTGACGATGCCGAGCAGTACCGAGCGCGTCAGACACCAGACCAAGCTTACGACAACTAGGGCGGCGACCCAGCGGTTGATGCGCGTGGCGAGCAACAGCTGCGAGTGCCGCGCGAATGCGGCGGCCACAGCGGCTGCAATAGATGCGCCGAGCAGGCTCAGGCCGAGCTGTGCGGCAGAGACTACGCGAACGCTCGCCTCAGCATCTGCAGCCACAGCCGCAGACATCGGCGACGAACAATGTCAATCTCCAATGAAAAGTCAATTTCATTAACACCGCGCAGCAACAGCATGCACGCAGTTTTGTCGCGCGTATGCTATTTAGAAACGATGCAAAGAAAGAAAAGTTGCAACTCTAACAACCTATATGGTCAAAGAGGATAACTGAACAGCTGTCGCCCATTCTCTCGTGAATTCAGTCAAATACTAACCGTTCATGTTTAGATTCAATAGAATTCCCTGTTTGTTTGGACCTTTCTTGGTATATCAACGAGTGATCTTCCGTATTGACCCCGTTTTTGCAAACTGTGTGACTACCCATGTGGTTCCAATTTTTTTGGATTCTTCCTGGGACTCTTCTTGTGTATCCAAATGGTGTATCCAAATGAACCTTGTTTGTGTTGTGACTCTTTCAGAGCGAAAATGGTCGATAATCCCCTGTCCTTATCAAATTTGAACCCTTCGATTCCATCAGTTGTAAAATTAAGGGTAATTGTCTCGTAGCAAGTTGCTTTTCTGATTGAGCTATTTTCTCACTGCAATTATTCAACTTAAAATATGTTCACGGTTTTTATGGAATGATATTCAACGTATATTTCCACAAACATAATTTTAGAAAATATATCTTTTAATATGGAGTCAAATATTTTCCGAATCCTCCTTATCAATTCCTATTCGCTGTTTTCAAGCTTTATGTTATGATAGTCTTCAAATTCATAAATATTCAGTGCACGGCTGAGTTGAACTTTGTACGAACCCTGCTTGGTTTCAATTTGCGTTCATTTTTCAATGAGTTACAAAATAAAAAATTAAATGAAGACAATCACAGTAACAGTGCTTCCCAACTTTTAGTGTTTTCCGTGTGTGGGATGTTACCGTAAATAAGATATAAATGTCCACACTGGCTTGATATTCATTTTAAGCAACTAGAATCACGACTCTTAAAATTTATGGAAAATTGCCCTAATAAGCACTGTAAAGTCAAACATTGCCTTGGAATTACCCAACAGTTAATTGCCTCTTCAGCGTGGCTGGAAAAATCTGACTAACAACTCAATGATCCTGCGCAGCTTGAAGTTAAACCGTGTAGCGATCGAGCGCCATACTCATGTCAGTGCCCCCGCTCGTGTGCCGTCATCCCTAGCCCACTACTCCACCGGATATGCTGAGGAGCTGTGCTATCCTTGGCTCGATCCCGATGGCTGCTTGCAGTGTAACCGCTTTTGCGATTCCTGAGGGAACTTGGACGATTTTGGTGTGAAGTTCGAAGTGCTATCGGATTAGCTTTATTTCGATATTCGCGTAGGTTCAAAGCATATACTAAACTGCTCTTCGGGCGACATACGGCGGAATTTCTATTGGGGTTCGTGCAGCAGCGATAGGTTCTGGTGTGGGTGGACGGGCGACCAGGTGGATTCGTCCTGGGATCCATATACGGACTGCCAATTGTTGCGGCGACGTGCTCGGCGGTGTTACTGAATATTCCTGGACCTTGTGGCGAATTCTGTGGTGTATGGGATTCTGCACGTTGCAGAGAAGAGTCCACGCGCGCAAGTGCTGGAATGGGTGCAAGTGTAGCGCTGGCGCCGATCGCGACGGGGCTGTATCTGGGGCGCGCGCGCGACAAGGCGCTGGAGGCTGGGCGTGTCCTGACTTGCTGCGAATGAACCACACACACGCCGCCACAGCCGCGGCCCGGCCCGCCGGCGACTCCGAGGCCGACAGCGTCGCGAGCGTGTCGCCGCTGCGGCTCGCGTCGCCTCAGCCCCAGCCGCACGCCACGCCGCACGCGCCTCCCGCACGCGCTACCGCTGCCGCCGCGGCCGCGTCGCTCTCCGCCCCGTCCGCCCTGTCCTCAGCATCGTCTTCGTCCGCATCCCCGTCGTCCACCACCGCCGCCGCAGTCGCCGCGGTCGCCGCCGCGCGAGTTGCTCGCCGGCGCAGCATCGAGCGTGAGATTTTCGGATCGCCAGTTGCGGACGACGCCTCCGACAGCGAAGAGTTCATCAAGCGCGGCGGCGACTACAACGTTGACATTGCCGATGCGGGCCTCCGCCTTCTGAAACAGCTGAATGACAGCGCTCCGATTGCTGCCGCTGCCGCAGCTGTCGTAGACTACGCGCGTCTTCCCGCCACGACCAATATATCAGTGCCCGCGCTGCCGCTTGCTCCTTCGCGTCTGCAGTCCGTATCTACTTCGGACGCTTCGTCTTCATCGCAACCTCCGCGATCCGCAGACATCACCAATATGTTGAGAGACGGCTCGTCTTTGCAGGCTGACGAACATCATCCTGCCAGAGTCACTTTGTCCAAGAGCGCATCTTCGTCTGCTCTGATGACACCGCTTGCCAGCCATACTAGATCGACAACGGTTTCTGATAATGGGCCTATTATGAGGTCGCTGCACCCCCTATTTTTGCGTCTCGTCTATTTTTAAGCTTGTTTACAGAGACCGATATGGATTTGCTCGCTCATTTCAGTATATATCTCGGCAGGATTATATTGCATTCGATTACTATTAT
This sequence comes from Entophlyctis luteolus, assembly GCA_027604725.1. Taxonomy (NCBI): domain Eukaryota; kingdom Fungi; phylum Chytridiomycota; class Chytridiomycetes; order Chytridiales; family Chytriomycetaceae; genus Entophlyctis; species Entophlyctis luteolus. Next base: position 37,645 of record JADHYT010000059.1, on the reverse strand, counting down.
ACTGCAATCGAAACTCGTCGCGCTGCCAAATGGGAAATATTTCTCAGAAAATACGCGCCACAGTTGCCGCCACGCTCCGACAAGTTGAAACGGTATATCCGCAAAGGAATTCCTCATCACTTGCGCGAGTCGTGTTGGTTCCATTATTCTGGCGCAGAAAAACTGATGCGTGATAATTCGGGGTTGTATTCGTTGCTCACAAGTCGAGAAGTGAGAGACCGAGGCGCGGGGTATTCGAAAGAGAATCATAAAATTTTGGAGTTCATTGAGGTGCTGGAGCGAGGTACACTCTTTTGTTATTGTGATTGTTTCTTTTTGGTGACCGATTCTGCAGATTTGCACCGAACCTTTCCTGACAACATCCTTTTTAATCTCAAAACGAATGCTAATCATGGGGATCAGTCCGCATCGACTGTCACGCCGGCAGATGCCGAACTTTTGCAAAGTCAGAATACACAACAAACTCAGCACGTGAAGTCGTTGAGAAAAGTCTTGGTTGCATTTGCATATTATACTTGGCCACATCCGGACGACTCTCGAAATCCGCCCCGACAGTGTTCATGTTAGAAGATCGTGTTTTCCGTCTCCACATGTACTCATGCTATTGCTCAGACCGAATTGGTTACTGCCAATCCCTCAACTTTGTCGCGGGTCTTATCCTCCTGGTGTTTCTTCCGAATCAGCTATCGAAGACGACAGGGGCTGCAGCAGCACCTGCAGCACAGACCGCTGGCGGGTCGTCGGCATCGATGCTTCCTCCTTTGCCGGTGACAAGTAATGAGACGGACTCGGCCGCAATTTCACGGGCAGAGGAGCGTGCCTTCTGGATGCTGGTTGCAGTTGTGGAACAACTGCTCCCACCAGAGATGTACGGCGCGAGCCTTGAGGGCGCGCAAGTTGCGCAGGAAGTTCTGTGGAAGTGGCTTCTCGGCGAGCGCGGTGGTCGGTTTGGCGTCGGTAAGGTTGCGAAATGGGTCGGCGATATGGAGGCGGGCGATGGTGACGGTGGCAATACGCGGAGGAGTCGAGGCTGGCGAAATCAGCAGCATCAACAACACGCGAATGCTGGGGCGGGGATGCCTCCGTTAAGTTTGGTTACCACGTGCGAGATTTCGTTGTTGTTTTGCCCTTGCTGAACAGTTTGCTTCTTACCGCTTTTGCGGAACAGGTCCTGGTTTATGACGGTATTCATCAATGTTTTGCCGATCGAAACGGTCCTGCGCGTTTGGGACTGCTTTTGTTACCAAGGAGAAAAGGTCTTAATGCGTGTAACTTTGACGTTACTGAAAATTCATGAAGATGAGGTGTTGTCATGAACTTGTTTCAGCCGTGAATTGAAAGACCGTGCAATAGGTTCTCGCATGTTCTGACACTACCGACGCGTGGCGTCTCATCAAAGAAATTCCGCCCCGCATGATAGACGCTCACAAGCTCATGGACATTTGCTTCAAACCGCGAGTCACTCTGAAAGTGTTTGATGGTGGACCTATGTCAATTGGGGCTTCGACCTTGTCTGTAAATACCCTGTCGGATAGTGCAGGGTCACGGAGCCACCGACGGCCGTCTGTCACGTCGTCGAATGTCAGCATCCGGTCAGTTGATAGCGAGGACAACCTTGGCGGAGGCGGATCGCGGCTGATGATTGCGAATGATCCGCTGCGAAAATTCAGTGAAAAGCTGGCGCGAAGCGGAGGAGGAGGAGGAGGAGGATCGTTGGGTGGGGTCGGAAGTGGATCAGGAGAGGGTGTAGGCGAGGGAGCTACGCCTGCGGCAGGTGGCAAGGTGCCGCGACGGGGGGTGGGCAGCGTGAGTACCAAGTTGATTGAGCATTATCGAGCGGTGGCCCTGGCCGAGCGACGGGCGGCGGCGGGGCGGAAATGACGCGACTGTGAATGAATGTGAATGAACGCGGGGTGCGGATGTGGGCGTCCGTGTTCTTCCGTCATGCGCGTGCGCGTTGGTGCGCGCCGGCCGCGAATCGGATGAAGGGCAAACAAACCGCCGCGGCACTCATCGAACCACAAATCAAAATGCAGCTGCTCGCCGTCGCGCGCCGCCCCGCCCGCGTCCCCGTCCTCTGCAGATCCCTCTTCGGCTTCTCCGCCTCCGCCGCCCCTGCTGCGTCCCACTTCGCCACCTCCACGAACTCTGCGGGAGAGACCACTTACTCCTTCGCGTTCCAACCGGACGATTTCGACACACACAAGTTCCCGAGCCTGCCCACGGAATCAACCCCCGCAACAAAGGCCGAGCTGCTTGATCTCTACCGCCAGATGCAGCGTATCAGGCGTTTGGAGACTGCCAGTGACCAGGTTTGTGGTGCTGCCTGTCCTGCCGGTGTTATCTTTTTTTATCCGGGCCTCTCTGTTGATTTGCTGTGATTGCGCACTTATCTGCCCCTGCGTATTCATATCCTCCCCACAACACTCCTGTGATGCTATCCATGGCGCTGTATGCTTAATTCCGTTGTAAAACGCCGTGCTCCATTGTTGTTGGGCTCAATATCAAACAAAAAAAAAACATACTAAAAAACATAAACCACAAGCTTTACAAAAGCAAGCTCATTCGTGGATTCTGTCATTTGTCCACTGGACAGGAGGCTATTGCTGCCGGCATGGAGTCTGCAATAACTAAGGAAGACAGCATCATCACTGCTTACCGCTGTCACGGGTTTGCGCTCGGCCGCGGCGCATCGGCGCTGGGAGTGATTGCTGAGCTGATGGGCCGTACCACCGGCACGTCGAAGGGCAAGGGCGGCTCAATGCACATTTTCGGTCCCGAATTTTACGGCGGAAACGGAATCGTCGGCGCCCAAGTCCCCCTTGGTGCTGGTGTTGCCCTGGCACACAAGTACCGCGGAATCCCGGCAATGTGCTTTTCGCTGTATGGAGACGGTGCGGCGAACCAAGGACAGGTGTTTGAGGCGTACAACATGGCGCATCTTTGGAAACTTCCTGTCGTCTTTGGTTGCGAAAACAACCTGTACGGTATGGGAACTGCCGCTGCCAGAGCAGCTGCTTCGACAAAGGTTTGGCCTTCGAAGTTTTTCTGTTTGTTTTTTTTTTTTTTTTTTTTGGCTGTTTTTTTTTTTTTGTACACCGACACTAAACTGTCGCAGTACTTTACCCGCGGAGACTATATCCCTGGAATTCGCGTGAACGGCATGGATGTGCTGGCGGTCAAGGAAGCATGCAAGATTGCCCGTGACTACACGATCGAGAACGGACCGCTGGTGATGGAGTACGTGACCTACAGATACGGCGGGCACTCGATGTCCGACCCGGGGACCACGTACCGCACGCGCGAGGAGATCCAGAACATGCGCAGCACGCGTGACTGTATCAACGGGCTGAAGACGCGGCTCTTGGAGGCTGGCGTGGCGACGGAGGACGACTTGAAGGCCATCGAGAAGGAGGCGCGCGTCGAAATCGACGCGGCGGTCGCTGAAGCCAAGGCGTCGCCGGAGCCGCCCGTGGACGTGCTGAATGTCGACATATACGCCCCGGGGACGTATGCGCCGGAGCTTGTGCGCGGATGCGAGCCGTTCTACGCTCACTGAAGGCCGTCGAACGAGAATAAACATAAGATCGCATGTTGACGCTGCCGCTCTGCCCTCGGGGAAACCGATCCGTGCTGCGGCCAAATGCGCCGCATATTTCACCGTATCATTCACCGGCAAGAGCACTTCGCGCATTGGGAGCATGGAGAAAAATCGCGCGCAGCAGACGGTAGTTTGTCAGAGAGTTTTTTTTTTCATCACAGAAGTCAAGCGGAAAAATGTCTGTCAAGCACAGACGACAAATTCCACAACAACCCGACACCCCATCCAGTTCCTCGGTTTCCAACAGTCACTGGATATGCCATGTCGACATGGGCCCACATTCCTTCGCCGTTTTCGACCCATTTGTCCTGATGGAAGGAAGGTTGTGATTTAGAAGTGGAAAAGTCCAGAAGAGCCAAATCACCTCTGGCGCCAGATGGGCGTAGATAAACATTCCCGCACCGGTTGCAGGCGCATTTGATCTGTCGGAAGCAGAGTTTTTCATATCAGCAACGTCACTCTTCATGAGAGTGTCTATGCTGATCAGCTCAGGGCAAAAAATCAGCGGATACGCCAAGTCTCCGACAACGCGGCCGGCTTCAACAACAGCATTCTCAAACCACGCACTGTTTGAAAGAACGCCCCCGTGCCTGAGCCCTGTGGCATAAGCTTGGGCACCGGTCAAGGTGGCCATGTCGACGATGACGTCTGCGTTCAAATGCTTGCATGCATGGGCGACGCCATCGCAAAGAACCAGTCGGCCTTCGGCGTCCGTGTTGTTTACTTCAATGGTTTTCCCGGAGTAGCTTGTGATGATATCGTCTGGCCTCATCGACACCTGATCAACGCTGTTTTCAGCAATGCAGAGTATTGCGGAGAGCGAATAGTTTTTTGGCGGTGATGTGCGAATTGTTGCAACAAATGCTTCGAAAACGGCGGCTGAGCCTCCCATGTCAGTTTTCTACGTGAAAATCAAAGTTAAAAAAAAAGACAAAAAACAAAACAAAAAAGGAAGAAAGAAACCTAACCATGGTTGGCATTCCTTCCTTTGATTTAATCGATAAACCGCCGGTATCAAAGGTTATTCCCTTTCCGACCCACACAACGGATTTTTTTGGTTCCAGGGGCTTATACGACAAAATCACCAGCGCAGGGGGCGTGGATGACGCCTTCCCGACGTTCCAGATTGCGAGATAACCTTTCTCTTTCAGACTGTTTCCTTGGATGATTTCCACAGTAACGCCAAGCTCTCGTAAACGCGATTCCCATGTGAATCGAACAATATCAGTATAAGTCGTAGGATTAAGGAGGTTTGGTGGCGTGTCGACCAGCTTTGCGGCATCGCGGCATGCGTCCACCAATGCTTGGAGTTTCAGAATATTCAGTGGCACTGTCGGCGGCGTTTGCAGTACCAGGTACAGATGAACCGAGCGAGACTTTTGGGGTTTCAGCTTGTTATAATAAAGTGGGAAGGCACGCGACACAGAAAGAACCTTGCAAAAATTACTGGGTGAGAAAGCAGCTCACAGCGAAGCGGATATGTAATGGAAAGACTTACAGCGGGAACAACTTGATCTTCATGTTCCAAGACTACAACAATGTTCGAAGGAGCGGCCTTTGGCGCATGCTTCTGAACAATTTCATGGAGCAGATCCGATCTTAAGGGACCAAAGTTGCGGGACGCACCCTGCTTGAGGGTTGCGAGAGTAACTGAGTAAGGGCAGTCGTCGGGATACTCGGTAATAACATCGGCGCGTCCAGAGCCAATAGCGAGCATAGCGGGCTGCGACACTCCGAGGGGGGCGAGGAAGGACGCGGCGGCCAGCGCATGTTTATGGCCAACAACGAGCAGCACAGCACCACTGGCGGTGTCAGTTTCCGCAGAAGCCTCACCGGAAGGCAGAGGCATTCTGATGGGGGCGAGAGCATCTTTGGAGGCTGGCGCGCCGTCGAAGAGAAGCAGGGTCGCCATGTGGATGGATTTTGGCGCAGATTTGTTTCTGGGTCTTTCAGACAGCGTTACAGATGCGCGCTGGAACGCAAAACACGCCTGCTTGACTGCAGCTGAGCGCAATGATTCCCTCTGCCGCTGAATGCCGCGTTAATCGGCGGTGACGGAGTTTCTAAGCGAGGCACAAGGCGCGACAACGCGGCTCGAGTCCAAACAGCGAAAAATGGCCAAGAAGCCGAAGGCATCAACCACACCCGCTGCATCCGGGGCAGCCGCCGTCAGCGCCGCGCAGCCGGCGAAGGCCGCGGCTGCTGCATCTGCTACTACTTCCGGCTCTCCCTTCGCTCAGCTCCTCGCGTCATACACGAAAAACACTCCGCAGCTGCTGCGTATGATCGACGTGTATCTTGCATGCGTCATGCTCTCCGGAATCATCCAGTTTGCGTATGTGGTGCTTGTCGGTACATTCCCGTACAATTCGTTTCTGTCTGGCTTCATTGCGTCCGTGGGATCATTTGTTCTTGCCGGTAAGAGCTGTTTTTTTTTCGATACCTTTCGCCCCGGAGCTCAATACGCGCTTCTGTTGTAATTTTTGCGACTGCTTTTGATGATCCGTTGTGCCATTCCGTTGCAGCAAACCTGCGAATGCAGCTTAATCCGAAGAACGATTTCCACGGTCTCTCGCCCGAAGCGTAAGAATTAAATTAAACCCTTGCGCATACACCACACATTCACGAACACACACACACACACACAGTGCATACGCAGAGTTTGTCTTCTGCTCGCTCGTGTTTTATGGTTTTGTCGTGAACTTCCTGGGATGAGGAAGCGCGTGACAGTCGGAACTGATCTGTCGATCTTCGGACGGTTAATAAAACGAAATCGCTGCCACTGTTACAACATTCCTGTTCTCACACAAGTCCGCGTCGATGAAGATACATGACCTGAACTTGAGTTGCGGTAGGTTGAAGTGTGAATGACGGTCGACTCAATCGTATGAATGATGGAGTAAGTTTGACAGAAAATAATAAAAGACAGCAAAACCCATGACGCGATGGTATTTATTGAGTGCATTATCGAGATTTTTCAGGAACGGGCACCTTTGATGCAATTGTGCTGAATTTCAATCGTTCGTCAACATGCATTCCTTCTTCCCGCATCTGCTCTTCGGCTTTTGTGAGGACAGCATCCAAAAACTTCAGCCGGATCCGACGTCCTTGTTTTTTCTCTGCAGGTTCGGTGCATTCACAGGACGCGGAGGTGTTTGCGAGATTCTCGGTTACCAGATGACCGGCGCTGCAATACAGCAAACTCGAGTACATCTGCTGGACAATGCGAACATCGGTTGGACTGCTTCCAACCTCGCAGTTGCCGAGCAGGCCGCCAATGTGCGTGCCGCCACACAAGAAACATGCGTTTCGCCACGAAGCGGTGGTGTAATAAGGTCGGAAAGTGCTTACTTTGTTTGGCGCTATCATCGCCGGAAAGGACTTTGGATCGCGAGAAGTGGCTGGTTCTGACTGCTGGTGCTGATGATACTCCGTGGGTGATCGTGCTGGCATCGAAGCAGTCTGTGTTTCTCGGTCCGCGTAGCGCGTACCTTCTTGACGGGAGTATTCATGTCGAATCCGAGCGGTAGACTCGAAATCCTCGTCGTGCGAGAAATCCGACACATCATCACGGTCTTGCATCGGAATCATTGGTTCTTCATCATTGTGGATAGAGTCAAGTGAAGGGTGTTCGCTTCCAACAATGTGCTGGCAGATATCTTCGGAGCTCATACTCCAATCTAAATTATGATGGACGCCTTCACTGGTTTGATTTGCGACGCCAAACGGTGCAGGTGGCCAATCCACGCCAATCATTGCATAATACGAGCCAATTTCAATGTCATTTTCTCCATGAAGAGATGAGTTCGGACTATTCGTGGTTGGGGTAACGGGTGAAACAAGAGTTTTTTGGTCTGAGAGCTCTGTTGTTAGCTGCGCGACTGGAGTGTTGTTTGCGAAGATTCCCGTTTGGTGATCCCGACTCTCGTGGAAAGTCTCTATCAGATCAGTGACAATCGAAGGACCATCGGGGCTTCCTCGACGACTTTCAAAAACTTGTTCAGGATCAATGCTGATTTCTATGCGTTCTGCGGCATGTAATGATGATGCGTGTATGTGGTAGTTTCGCGACGGTGGTGTTCCTGAATTTAGCGACAAAGAATAGGAGTCGGCTGAAGGAGTTACATCGGGAATATCCTCAAAACAGTTGTTTGAGCTGCTAAGAGGGTTCTCGGTTTCTGGTCTAGTTATTTCATCCTCGTTGTCGGAAGGTTTGCTCGAGCTGCCATCGTCTATGTTTGCGAGGTATGCGGTATCGGTTTCCGTGCGGCGCTTTTCGTCGCCGGCTGTTCTTTGCCGAGTACGGCGGAGATTGTGAGTGAGGTTTGGAGAGTCGTCGAGGTTAACTGCAAGTTTATTGTGTTGATTGCGGAGTTTTCTGGTTGCAGAGGTTTGTTTGGGTGCAGATTTGAGGGAGCGTACAGAAGACGCAAGCTGGTAAGCAGGATCGAGGGTGCCGTTGGCGCGTGGCCGCCGTGGGAGGTTGCGATGCGCGAGTTCCGTGTGTTCGGTGTCGAGGCTGTGCACCGCGCCACTGTCGGACTCGTGGCGCCGCATGCGCTTCTTGCGGACGGGCCTGGACGGAGGCGGCGGCGGCGGCGGCGGGCGCGAGGGCAGCGAGAAGGAGGAGGACGAGGAGGCAGACGAGGACGATGCCATTCGTCGCTTCTCTTGGCACTCCTTCACTCTCTCACTCACTCACTCTCGTTCTCTCTTGGCTTCTCTGTTGTTGTTTTCTCTCTCTCTCTCTCTCTGTCTCTCACTCTCACGCTTCTCCACCGCTGCCGTCGCCTTCGCCCTCGCGTCTCGGCGCCAGCGAGTCCGTGCGCATCCCGTTCGTCGCCACTACCGCCGACATTTCACTGTCTGCGCTGCGCCGCCGCCCCCCGCTGAAGCTGAATCCAGATCCCCCTGCGCCCCCGCCCCGGAGAGACCCCACCCACGTGCGCTCGCTCCCTCCCTCCCCGCTTGCACCCACTGCAACGCGCACCACGCGTTTCGACGGCCCCCGCACCGCCTTCAGCCTCGCCACCGGCACTATCCCCTCCCGCTTGCCTTGCGTCAGATTAACCGCCAGGCACCATCCGTCCTTGAATTCTCGCCGTACGTGAACCAGATCACCCTCAGTCAGCCCCATTTCATCCGACCGCTGCCCGAAATATTTCTCCCGCGCGACATGTGTTGGTCGCAAATCCGCCCCTGCTGAAACACGAGTTGGTGGAATATTGTCCAGAATCACATAATTGACATCTGCCGCGGCACGCGACTGCGCGGATGTGCTCCTCGTTTTGGTTTTGTTCGTTTCAAGAGGTGTTTGCATTTCACTCGTGTCGTCCATACCACTTTTTACATGTCCGATATTGGTCGCATTCAATTTGTCAAGCGAATTGCCCGTTGCGGCTTGTTTTTCTACGGAAACCTCAACTTCGTCCTTTCCAAAGACAGCATGACTTCCATCATCTGCGCCAGATTCATCGCCAGCTTCGTCGTCAGCCTCTTCGCCGTCATCTCTCGTCGAAATCCCCCCTGGAAATTCATCCAGTACGCCGTTGTATTTTCCGAAAAAGGGGCCCCGCCAGCTGTCCGAAGAGTTGCGGATTTGTCCGTTTTCGCCAATATCGATTGACGTGAGGAATTCCGACGTTTCTGAATTGTTTGAAAAGTTTGATGTCTGCGACTTTGCGCTGTGGTACGTTGATCGATCTGCTGCTGCGGTCGCCATGTGTGCCGGCGGCCAAAGGGGCTTCATCAAGAAAGACGATGCGTTCGAACCGCTTTCGTCGTCCCCCAGTGCCTGGCTAACCGCCGCCTCGCTATGCGGCGCCGACGCGTCAATGGACTCAGACGACTCCATGAACGATATAACATATGCATCATCTTCTGTGTGCGCCCGCGCTGGCTGCAGCGAAACCCGCCGCGCCGCGACGCCTGAATCCGGCGGCGGCGTTTCCTTGCTGGCGATACGCTGCTTCGCGTCGCCAATGTCGATGGTCACTATGCTTTTGTTCTCGCTTGCTTGTGTCGAAGTTGCTGCCGCAGCTTTCCGGTGGCAGCATATCCATATCAAAGCAACAGCAGCCAACAGCACAGCCAGCGATACGCCCACCGCGACTCCAACCACAACGCTTTGCGGTAGTGCGCCGGTGCTGGTTGTAGTGTTATTGCCTGTTGTGATTCGAGCATCGTTAGTTTGGGTTGTAATGGAGAACGCTGCTGCCGAAACAAACGAGCTTGTTGTTGCTATTATTGTGGTTTGCGGCGACGCCGAAACAATTCCTTTTGCTGTTGTGGTTTGAAGTGGAACTGAAATAACCGGGTTTGTTTTAACGGGCACTGCTGTTGGTCGAGTTGTTGCTTGACTTCCTTGACTTGTTTTTGAGCTTGAAATGCTTGAAAAAATTATTACTGTTGGTGTGTTGACATTTGCCCCCCCGGCACGCAGAGCTGATGACCTTTCTAACGATGGTGGCAGAGTTGCTTTCGCGGAGGTCAAGAAGTCCGAGCTGAGGGAGCCTTTTTGAGGGGCTTGGGAAAAAGATAAACTGCTTCTTGCCGTTGTTGCCGTCCCTGCTGCAGTCACCGGAGAGGTTTGCGAAGACAATAAACTGCTTTTAATCGTTGTTTTCGTCCATGCCGCAGTCGCCGCGGAGGTCTGCGATGACAATAAACTGCTTCGCGTCATTGTTGTCGGCCATGCTGCAGTCGCCGTAGTATTTTGGCTCGATAGAAGTGCAGCGTTTAAAGCTGCTTGTCTTGGGATTGATTTCGGTTTTGTGGATCTTGTTAACACTCGCGGTGTTGCCGTTGTCGTCCCAATTGACCCTCCCGACAGCAACTTCCGCGTAATCTCCGGTGCCCCATGCGAAAGATTCGCCTGAGGCTTGGCGGCTTGCGTAGTGGAGGACGCCTTTAATTTTTTCACGGTTGACTTTGATCGCAAGGAACTAGAAGGGTGTGAAATTGCAAGTGGCAGTAACTCCAACGATGCTGTCGATATATTTGATACAGATTTGGTTTTGGTTGCGGGTATCACGGTCGTGGCACGTCCTTGGGCTGGAAAGTACCTGTTCTTGGAGGACCACTCGCACGAGGCAGCAGTGTCACACACTTGCGTGTAGGAACAGCAAACGGTGCCTTGTGCGCAATTCTGTGGCAGTGCGTTTACGAAGGCTGGGCAAGGATGCCGGTTAGACGGTGAGAAACGGTTGAAAAGGGACACACATCCGCTCAGGCAGAAATTGAAGGACACGTCCGATAGACACACAATCATGCCATCGGACACGCCGACGCACGAGGGAGACGTGGCGTCTGTGCGTGCTTCGGCGGGACGGACCATGGTGGCGCAGGGAACTGTTCTTTTGTTTCCAGAATCTAATTGCACGGAGCACTCTGGCGCAGTGCGGAACCACCGGGGCCGTCTCTAACATGCTCCGCACGCGCAAACGGTGCCGATGGCGGCCCACGTCTGGACTGCCGGCGCGTAAACGAACGTGCCACTCCCCCACCCGCGACTGCTGGGACGCGCTTGTGCAGGCCGCAATTACGGCTGCAGGCTGAACTCAAATACACTGAGCCTCCGGCGTGCCGCCGCGCCTCCGATCCATGGATTCCCACGGCGCCGTCATCCCCGTCCCCGTCCCCGCCTCCGATGCCGCTGCGGCATCGGCCTCATTTCCTGCGGGGCCGTATGCGCAGCAGTCGCCTGCGTCCGCGCTGTTGCCCCCACAAAATGCGTCATCTGCTGTATTTTCGGATACCCAGCGTGCGCAGATTGGCTCATGGCTTATGCGCCTGTTCGAGGTCTCGCCGCATTCTCTGGCGCTTGCTGGAAGCTTTTTTGTTTGTGTCCAATGCTAACCAACGCGGAAACAGGGCGATTCCTTCGACTCCCGTCTAGCCTTGCACTACCTGCACTTATATCCGCATAACCAAGCTATCCAAGGCTACGTTTGCAATGCTTTCGGCTCATTTCCAGTGTCCGAGTGCGAGTTTTGGCTTCCCCAGTTGCTGTGGGTGGTGCTTTTCGCAGATATGCTGACTCACTCGACTTTTCTTAGCCATATCTTAGTGACACGCGGCGGTTCCGAGCTCGAGGCGTTCATCACCACCCGAGCACTCGAATCTGATCACGTTGCGATTTTGGTACTGCCTTGTGTTTGACTGAGAGTGACAAATAATGTTTGTGTTTACTTGCGATACAGACTTTGTGGTATCTGCAGACATACAACAACCAGGGCGGACGCCTAAGCTCTACTAATCCAAATGCATCTGAAACCCTGGAGCGAGTGTATGCGAAAACTCGCGCAGCTCTTTTTGGCGGAGCGCGAAGCAACATGGCCCCAATTGTCGATGATCGAGGTCAGGCCTTAGTAACTTCATCGGCAATGAACGAAAGTGTCATCACCATAAGACCCGCGAATTTGGCCGCGCAACACCGTCGGCGGAATGAATCGGCGGTTTACCTTGAAGTTGACAGCCCACGCCACGATGGTGGCCGGGTCGATAGCGCAAGGAGTGGTGAAAATGATCCTGGTCGAACGATAAGTCCCGAAAGCGAAGCTGGGAGCAGCAACGGATTTTACAAAGTAGAGGCGGCTCATGTCACAAATATTGACGCCAGTGGTGAAGTCATCGGTGACGACGACGCAGATGGCTCCATGAATTCGTCAGTCAGCTCACTTGCGAGCAACAATCCCAACATCCAGCCTGGCATTGATTTCAGTCCCACTCTGGTGAAAGGAAGCGTTGTCATCGTTGGAAACGTCACGTCTGAGACGCTTGATCAGCATTCTCAGATTGAGCCCGGCATGGTCGCGTCAGCAGTTGATTTTCCGTTATCTGCTCCGTCCATTGAAGAAATGGGAAATGGCACTGCTTTCAATCGGACTCTGAAACTAGGTACAGGCTTCCGCCAAAACAATGAAGACGCTTTGAAAGAAGGAGGTTCGCTTTGCAACAGACCATCTGATGTCGATTGGACGATTGTGCATAAGCCTGATTTTATATTTATGAATGATCCAAGGACGCGATATTTTCAGTCGCAACTACAATTTATTATCAGCCTCTCAGATATTTCCGATCGTCTTCGGAGTGTTCCGAAACCGGCTCGCCAAAGCGCCCTGATTGCCGAATTATCGCTTCTGAATCATAACCTACCAGCGAACGTCTGCATACCGCTGTGGTGTGACGGTGGTCACGGCGATCGAGACCATCATTGGATCGTGCGGGTGCCTCCAAATGATGCAGTCACTCTCAATTCTGCAGACAGAGTTTGTTTTCTTTTGTGAGTATTTTGGCTCACAATTTGTGAAATCTGCAGGTCCCGTACTTGCTGATTCTGGAGACAGTTGAGGGAATCGACGTGAGCCCACCGACAGAGCAATTGTCGAATCTCGCCCTTTCTCCAACCGTTCAAAGTCCGTTGGAGGCTGAATTAGCGAGTCTGTCGTCAGAGCCTGCTGCTGGTGAAACAGTACGGCATTCGACTTCGTCTATGAACATGGCAGATCAAGGAGCGAATTCTCAGGAAAACGCAGAATATTACAAAACAGTTCTGACCCGCAGGCATCAATTATCGCCCGGAAACAACGCGGGGGGGCAAACGGTGCGTTCAGGATCGGCCACGACGCCAATAACTACAACTTCACAAGCCGTTGTACCCCCGTCGCGGTCCGCCACCTCGTCTCCGCCGATTACACAGCAGCTTCGGCGGTCGCAGTCAACATCGCCTTCGTCGTTACTGGCGCTCACGGCAGCTTCGTCCGCCGTGGACGAGTATACGCAAAAGATGCGCACTGCTGCAGTCATGCTGGCGCAGCTTTACCAACAGGAAGCCGCAGGGGCCGCCGCCGCCGCCGCTGCCGCTGGCGTGCCAACCGGCTCCTCAACACCACTGGGATCTAACTCGCCGAGCCCCAACCGAAAGAGCGACGCTTCTTCGGCCTCCTCACATGCCGCTGCGGCTTCGAAGGTGGACTTCGAGGCGATCCGCGCCCGTCTCGTTCAAGAAATGTCGGTCCTGGAGGACAAGCGCTACAAGGCGCTGGAGGAGCAACGGGCGTCTGAGAAGGCGCTTGGCGTGGGAAATCAGAATAGCATTTCGCTGAGCGTTCCCACTGCTCCGGTTGGCGGGGATGATGCAGTCCCCGAAGGCATTGAAGAGAATGCGCTTCTGAAAAAGGACAAGGATGATCCAAGCGGTGTGTGTATATTACTGTTCCGACCCTTTTTTTAAAAAAAAAAAATTTTTTTCGGTAAAACCACGCAGCTGCTGTATTTAAGGAATCATGGGATGCGAAATGCGCAAGGATAAGAGCCGTTTCACCATATGGCCACAACCCATCATGGAAAATGATATCGGTAATTGTGAAATCTGGGTCGGATTTGCGACAAGAAGTTCTCGCTCTCCAGCTCATCAAGGAAATGCAAAGAATTTGGAAGGAAGAAAATGTCCCAGTTTGGGTGCACTAGTGAGTCTTGTGTTAAAAATCGACAATCACTGACCTGTCGAAGTTATCGTGTTTTGGTAACGTCAAAGGACGGAGGTCTCGTGGAAACAATACAAAATGCTATATCAATACATTCCATCAAAAAGCACGGATATAGCAATAATTTGAACGCGCCCGGACTGGCTTACACCCTTTATGACCATTTCATCCAGGTTATTGCACTTTTTCAAATGTTGTCTGAAAAGTTGTCTTTTTTCAGGAATTTGGAGCACCGGCATCAAAAAAGTTTTTGAAAGCTCAAGATGCATTTATGCGGAGTTTAGCGGGTTACTCCATTGTTTGCTATTTGCTGCAAATTAAGGACAGACACAACGGCAATATTCTGATTGACAAAGACGGGCATACCATCCACATTGATTTTGGATTCATGCTAAGCAATTCACCGGGAAACATGGGTTTCGAATTTGCGCCATTCAAACTGCCTCAAGAGTTCGTCGATATTTTAGGTGGCACCCGAAGTCTCAAATTCCAGCAATACCGGACTCTGTGCAAAGATGCTTTTATCGCTCTCAGGAAGCGTTGGGATCTGATAGTTGGCCTTGTCGAGATTATGGAAAAGGGTTTGTTTCACTCTGTCAAGATGAGGTCCATCATAATCAACTGCCGCAGACTCCGTGCTCCCATGTTTCACGGGGTATTCTGTGAAACCAAGCCAAACGCCAGTGTATTCCCACGCGCAGTCTGCGCCAGCCCCGCAGTCTTCGGGCCGACTGTTCGGGTTCCTGGGCGGAAACACCGCTGAGCAACTGACACCGACTCTTTCGGCTTCATCGGCCGCCTCTGCCCCCGCGGCGGCGGCGGCAATCGCCTCCGCATCCCAGAGCACAAGACCCACTACCGTCGGTTCAAACCCCGCATTACCTGTTAGCATGAAGCTGAAGGAGCGATTTTCGCTGGGCATGACGGATTCGCAAGTGAAGGACTTTGTGGACAGTCTCGTGGACAGCAGTATCAACTCTATTATGACCAGGCTGTACGATGCGTTCCAGTGGTACTCGAACGGTGTTCTGTGATTGATTGCTCCATTATGCTTTTCCTTTCTGTGTTTGAATTGCTGCCTCGAGACGTTTCTTTGGGAGGACTTAATGAAGTAAAGGCACGAACCAGCACCCGGACTTTTGCTTTCGCATCGTGCTAGTAGCTTGGGGCACTTAATATTGTAAAAAACGAGGCATAGGCGACGGTACGGAGGATGGAAACAGACAGTCAGCAACGGCACGGCGCGATGCAGATGGAGAACAACCCTGGGGCGGGTCGCGCGCTGAAAGGGTCGCGGCGCCGGACAACAGTACAATTTAATTTGGACAGAATTATCACCGGCCGGGCGCCAGAGCGCTGCGAATTGCGCCATGAAGATTGCCGTGCTCTTCGGGGCTGCCGCGTCGGCCGTGGCGCCCGATCTGCGTGTGCTGTCCGCCGTCGCCGCCCTGTGCCCGCGCGACGACCGCGGCTCCGACTTTCTGCGGGTGCGTATTTTTGTGCGGGTGTGTCGGTGGAGTGTGTGCACATGTATGCGCACGAATACGAGTGTGTACGCAAGTGTATGTGTGTATGTGTGTGTGTGCGTGTGTGTATTGTGTGTGTGTAGGCTCTCAAGCCACCAATCAGTTCGCCGCCGTGTCCAGGTCTGCCGACTGCGACCCCGGCGAATTTGCACATCGACTCGTTCTGTCCCTTGACCTCAATGCCGATCCGCTTGTGTCTATAACGGCAAACTCCTTGAATGCGCGTCTGCCGCAGTCTGTGCGTGTCTACAGCGTCGTACGGTTGTTCTTCCGCCAATATGCTGTCGACTGAAAGCCTCCTTTTCATGCAGGGTCCCGCGAGGTTTTTCCGCTCGGCGCATGTGCGGAGGATTCACTTACGAATGTTTGCTGCCGGTTTGTGCCACTTGCAAATTTGCATCCGACGGCTTACCCGTGCACTTTTTTTTAAGACATACGTGTTCGCCCCGCCACCCCCACAAACAGGTTTCCCGTTCGCGGACGAGCCTGTTGATATGACCGATATCCTGCAAGTGAATCATTTTGAAGCCACCCTTTCAAGGCTGCGGTCGTCCATGTCACGTCCCAAGCATTCCGACGACCCCAACACTCGCAAAGATTCGATCAGACGGAAGAAAAAATTCTGGTCCTCATCCGACGTTGATTTTTTCCTCGCGAACTCTGATGTCCCGTCACCTGCTCCAAGATTTTCCTTGGCATCACTGAAACGCAACATCAAGTCTGGTGATTCGTTCCGAATACCAACGTCCGACTCAATAAGACGTTCAATCACAACCGAGCCTGCATCATTACCTGACGTCCAATCCATCAAGTCGAAATGTGTGGAATCGCACTTCGTGGCAACCGTCAAAGGTATATTTCGAAAGCTAAAGAGGAAAAGCATCCCTCTTCTACGCAGGAAGAGCACAAAAGCGAGCACAAAGTCTGAGCCAGATGATAATCTACAATCGAATGTTACGACAGTGTCGACCGCTCGAACTCCGTCACCGCCAATCGACAACATATCCCCTGACATTCTTCCCGATCCTAAATGCGCATGTATAAGTGCGACGCGAAACACGCGGAATGCACGAATCTCGCGTAGTTCCTCTGCATTTCCTGATGATGATGACGATGAGCAAGGGTTTCGGACAGATCCGACTTCAACCGACCTGGTTATCAAAACAGTGGCGATTGAAACGAAAGTGCACGATCGTGGGCCGTCAGAATCGGAACTGAAAACTCGACTTTCGAACCTGTCAGCCATTAAGCGCCTCCCCGTATTTGGGGATGACGAAGACGACGAAGAGCCCGTGTATTTGAGCAGCAACAAAGGCGAGCACGTTGCTGGTGAAGACCAATCATATCCTGCGGCTGCAATCGTTTCGAAGTCTGCTGAACCAACCTCTCTTCCCGCTGATTCGCAACAAGCATTCGAATTACCCCCACGTATTCACCTGAATCCCACAACAGAAGAAGACAAAGTGCAGCTGAAGCAATATCGTGTCACTGCAAAGCAGCTTGCGTCGGTGCGAGCCATTCTGAATCAGTACCGTGGAACGCACGACTTCCATAACTATGCGCGTGGTGCAAACGACGAACCTGTGGAGGGGCCACTGTATGCGCGGATATTGAACACGGAATGTGCAGATCCATCTGTGACGCATGCAGGAATGGAGTGGATCCGCATCCGCATAGCAACCCCGGCGCCTCTGGCACACATGCAACTCCGTGCAATGCTGGCGATGCTTGTTCTCGTCGTACGCACCAATACCCCGCTAAGCGTTATCGCTGGCAGTTTTGGACGTACCCGCATTCCCAACTTACCAGTGGCGCCAGTCGCGGGATGCGGGATTGCCGACGTAGACTACTCCGCATGGAACTACTCGCTGAAGCTAAGCACATCCACGGAAAGGGGCGACGGAGATGGTCTCATTCACGCAGACGGCGTGATAGACTTTGGGGAGCTCATGCCGGATCTGAAGCAGTACGTGGAGGGCTTTGTGGAGGGGAGCGTGCGCGATGAGGTGTACATCGAGGAGGAGGACGCGATGGCATACGAGGCGTGGCTGAAGGAGATTGACGCCTGCGCGCACTCGTTTACCAACTTTCTCAATCCGCGCGGAATTGTTAGCGGAAGACACTGCGAAGAAAAGTGATGTTCGTTTCTTTTCTGCTGAAACCCTCCCCGCACCTATGGCCGTTGGTCTTGGAAGCGAGCTGCAGTCACCGCCATCAGATACCGTCTCGAGCGTTGCTTTCAGCAGATTCGACGCGGCGTCTCTGCTGGTGTCCTCGTGGGACAAGGTAGCAAACACTTTTTGTGTGAAAGTGCGTGTTGGTAACCTTAGTATGTCGATGCCCAGTGCGTCCGCCTGTATGACGCGCATGCAAATGCGCTGCTGTACACCTACACTCATGAAGCTGCAGTGCTCTCTGCGGCGTTTGCGGGTCCGAACGCAGCCGTGTCTGGAGGTGAAATAGACGCTAAAAGCCATTGGTTACAGCTGAACAAGCATCTTTATAGGGCTCGATAAATCTTTGCGATATGTGGATTTGACTACGGGCCAGCTGGAAATCCTTGGCGGACACGATGACGCTGTGAGACTGTTAATTTCATATCCTTGTCGTAAACCAACAGCTTGGAAAAAAAAAGGTGAAAAGTGTTGTATCAGACGTCGAGAGCGGTCTCATAGCATCCGGCTCATGGGACAAAACCGTTAAATTGTATGATTTACGCAAACCTGATCGCTTGGTGGCAGCACACACACATCCGCACAAAGTCCACTCTATGGACAGCTCACATGGAAAGCTTGTTGTTGCTACTGCTGATCGATTATATTTTATTTATGATATGCGCAATTTGGGTTCACCGCTGATTGAGGAGCGGACTGGGCAGTTGAAAATGATGACGCGTTGCGTTGCGTGCATGCCAAATGGAGAAGGTGACTTTTATCCATCTTGAAATCTATAAACTCATATGAATGTCTAGGATATGCCACTGCATCGATTGAAGGACGTGTGTCTGTGGAGTTTTTCGACAATTCCGAGGAATCACAGAAGAGAAAGTACGCTTTCAAATGCCACCGGGAAAAGCAAGACGGTATCGAAATTGTTCATCCTGTAAATGCGCTAGCATTTCATCCCATGTGAGAGCGTTTTGATAAATTTGGCTGTTTTTTTTAATGCGTTTCTTCCCGTGCTATCTTTCCATAGCCACGGAACTTTTGCTTCTGGAGGAACGGATGGGAATGTGAGCATTTGGGACGGACTAAACAAAAAACGATTGAAGCAATATGAAGGATATCCGGCAGGGATATCTGCACTGGGCTTCAGCCGCGATGGGAGCATGTTGGCCGTTGGGAGCAGCTATACGTTTGAGGCCGGGGAGATTCAAGACAGGCCAGTCGATCGTATTTTCATCCGAGAAATCGGCGAGAATGAAGCGAGACCTAAGTCAGTGGCGAATGCCACAACGGCCTGATGACAACAGGGTTGTTGCGGGGCGCGCTGGGATGGGATTAAGTTGTGTGACGTAAGCGCCACGTGGAGGCTTTGGACGAGTGGATGAGTGGGACGTCGCCCGACAATGCGCGAGCAAGTTGTGTGTTGGAACACCGCCAAAATAAAATCGAATATAAACAAAATAAAAGGAAAAGAAAACTGCACAAATGGGTTTGACCATCTCAAAGCTGCTGCAAGGGGTGAGTGCGTACCTATCGAGCCCCCGCCGTGCTATATACCGCAACGCGTGTACGTCTGTGGTCTGTGCGGTGATGGTCACGGCGGCGAAGGCTCCTTGCCCATTTCCTCTGCTTCGCTAAACGTCGCATCCCAACCTTTTGACTCCTTAATATATAGTTGTGGGGAAAGAAGGAAATGCGTATCCTGATGGTGAGCTTTCGTTCGCTCTTTTTTTTTTAAAAGTTCAAAAAAAAACAACCAATTATATCGGTTTGACTATCGCTCCCCCCTGAATGCTCATCAGGTTGGGTTGGATGCCGCCGGAAAGACAACGATCCTGTACAAGCTTAAGCTCGGTGAAATCGTGACAACAATTCCCACCATTGGTTTGTGTATTATCGTCGGAGATTTTGCCTCAATATGGGTTATTTGCTCAGGCTTCAATGTCGAGACCGTCGAATACAAGAACATTAGCTTTACTGTATGGGATGTGGGTGGACAAGACAAAATCAGACCGCTATGGCGCCACTGTAAGTCTTCTCCGTTTTTGCGTCAACGTTTTGTCAAATGGCGATAACAATCGTCTCTGCCTTATTGCCCTTTGCGCCGTCTCTGCGTTCCTCCCTCTTATCTCGACATCTTTATGAGATATTTTTCGATTCTTTGTGCCTCCACTCATTATGCGCAGACTTCCAAAACACACAGGGAATTATTTTTGTGATCGACTCAAACGATCGCGACCGTATTGGCGAAGCGCGTGATGAGCTTCAACGCATGCTGAATGAGGACGAACTCCGTGAGGCGATTCTCCTTGTGTTTGCCAACAAGCAGGACTTGCCGAATGCTATGAACGCCCCGGAAATTACAGACAAGCTGGGATTGCATTCGTTGAGACTGAGACAGTGGTACATCCAGGCTGCTTGTGCTACAAGCGGTGACGGTCTTTACGAGGGCCTCGAGTGGTTGAGCACAAACTTGAAGAACAAGGCGTGAGGATGCGGGGATATATTTTTTTTTCTCTTTGTTTCTTTGTCTGTTTGTTTGGCGGATGGAAGTTTCGTGGGGTTCATCAGGCCGGTTTTTCAGGGTGTCGAGGGATCAGCGTAGCGGCGGTTTTGTCTGTGACAGAAGTGTTTGAACAAGAAGAAAAGCTCAAGCGAGTTTCCTGGTTTCTGGTTTATTCTATAGACTGCCGGTTTCATGTGGAATAAGACGCGACGGCCCTCGTTATTTTCCGTGTCTGTCAAGGGGAAATTCAGAAATTGATTGTTTGCCGCCACGCCCTTTGTTTGCCGCCCGTTCCCACGCACGCGCACATGTCCCTTTTCATCCCCGTCCAGCCAGGCTCCGTCTCATGCCGCAAGCAGCTTCCAAAATCTCACTTTGGCGTAGACGCCCCGGCCTTGAACAAGCCCAGCCAAAGTTTCGCGTCTGCACCCGACAACGCGAACAATGCAGTTGCAGCACCATCCACGAGCTTTCACCAAGTCAGTGGTTTTCTTACATTTTTGCAGCGCACCGGCTTTGCCGAGTTTTTCTTTTGTGTGACAAACAACGCACCGCGCCACTCGTGCCAAATAACAGGTCAAAACAAAGACGTCAACTGTGCTGTCGCCAGGGCAATTTTCTCAAATTCAAAACTTGGCGGCAGACAGTGCGCTTCAGAGTTCTGTCCGCGAAGACTTTGCAAGTCAAGTGGGTTTTTGTTTTTTTAATCTGTGAGCTACGTTGTAATTGGCTGATTGCAGAAGCTCGAGCTGCATAAGCAGTCAATGAAAAAGTGTGTTGACTGGCAAGGCACACTGCTCGGCGAGAGGCGCCGTGGGTTGGAAGCAAAGAGCAAGCGGGAGGCACAAGCCGAGGTGCAGAACCTGAATTCTATGCTGGCTTGCAACGTGCTCACCCGCACTTTCACACCATGCCAGGCAGAAAAATCTAAAGTTGATGCTGACTGGCATGCAATAATCGCAGCAGAGTGTACTGAGCAAACCCGACGCGCACGCGAACTGCAGCGCGTGCGCAACTTTCCCGAAATTCGCGCTCTGCACAGCAAGCTTGCGCTGTGCAATGTTCTCCAGGTAAACAAATTCCGCAGATGTTTTCGAGAATGTGTAAAACCAGACATTTATCTGGCAGGAACGAGACCGGCAAGTCGCTCACAAAAAGGTCATGGACATGCGCGAGAAAGAAAATCAGTTTGACGAAACAGCAGCATTGAAAAAGGCCGAAAAGGAATACGTTCAGGAGCTTGTTGCCAAAGAGGTTGCGAAAAGAGAGGCTGCTAAAATTGCAGCTGAATATCCCAGTGTTTGCAGGCAAAAACGCGAGCATGAGAAAAAACAGCGTGAGGTCAGTTGCCTGCGACATCTTCCAATCAAATAACTGGGGACGCAAACTTGCAGGAAGTGAAAGCGTACCAAAATAGCATCATAAACTTGTGCAAGAAAGAAATGCTAGAACAAGAAGAATCACAAAAGAAATCGAAGCAAGCGCGACAAAGAGAAGTGCAAAATGCATTTGAAGAAGCTCTGGCGCAGAAGCAGGTTTGAGTTTTAATTTTGTCAAAATATCGTCCGGATACATTTGTGCGAATGGAACAGGACCGGAAAAAAATGAGAGATTTACAGGACGAGCAAGAATTTTTGGAGCGGCAGCTTTACATGGACTACTGCGATTACATCGCTTTCAAAAGGAAGGAGGTGGCTTCGAACAAGGCCAAGTTTGAGTCTTGGCAAAATATTCAAGATGACATTTTGCATTTAGAAATCAAGAGGCTGCGTACGTATCTGTGTCGAAAGAAGTAGAAAAGCTCGCAAAAGAAACTGAATTGCGGAAAATCGATGCAGCCAAAAAAATGTCTGAGTCCGTAACTTTGAGTTTCGAAGGCCGACAATTGAAACAATCCGAAAGACGGAAAGAAGAAGAACAGCAAGTTGCGTTCGAAAGAGCAAAACAGGTACTTAGTAGTCATCGGAAAATAATTCATAATGGTGGTATCTGATAGGTGCAGTACGCTGCCACCTTGAAAGCAAAGGAGAAGCTAGATGGGGTCAATCAGCGAACTTATTTGGAAAAGGATTTTGAAAACTTTCAGCAGCTATCAAAACAGGAGCAGAAAAAGAGAATTGACGAGATTCGAGGGCATTATCGGGGCCTTGCGGAACAAATTGTATTCAACCGTTTCAAACAGTCAATACTCATATTCTCTCGTTCAGAGCGAAAACAAAAGAATCAAAGAAAGAATTGATCTAGAAGACAAAAAGACTTCGAAGCGGTTGATGGAAAAGGTATTACTAAAAATCAATTCAAAATTAGAAAACGACATTTTCATCCCTTTATGCAGTTCGACTTGGAATCGCATGAACTTGATGAATATGCCAAAAATGCTATTGAAGAATTTCGGCGAGAAGGGAAAAACGTAATCCCAGCTATTAATGCCATTCGAAAACGGGTCCCCTTTCCCCCAAATCCATTTGAGTCGGTAGTGAGTACATATTCAAGATTAGGATTCATCTGAGGAAAATACAACGAATAAATAGTGGCTAGAAAGAAAAGAATTTATCATCGCTTGTTAGCGAAGTTTTACAACTTCGCGATTGCACTGGATACTTCGCAATTGAGCAATTTTAGTCCAAATTTCGAAGAACTTGGTGGGCATCATGATACCCGACAAACACCACGAAGGCTGACCCAAAACAGGTAATCTGTGCTTAATGATGGAACTGTTTCGTTACATTTTCCCCCGTGAATTGGAGTTTTAAACAAAAACACAAGCCTTGACATTGATCTTCTTGCCACCTGATGGACAATATGCCAGTACCATCAGCGCAGAAAACGGCGGTGACAAAAAATTACTGTCTAGAAAGGCTTTGACATCGTTGTCCCCAAAAGTGAGGATCGGCAAAATCATTGGTCGTGCGCCATTACCACTAACCAGCAGTCGCTCCATGTGTTGCGCTGTGTGAATACGCCAATTGTGAACAGTTGGTTGCTTTATTTTCTGGAAACAATTGTTGAGGCACTATTTTTGGGAGTCGGAACATGGGAGGCTCCAGGTGACCACTCAATACTGAGATTTATTTGAATGCGGCAAGACGGATCCGGCGCCGCTCTCGAGCAGTGTGTAATTGGATCCGTGCTTCTTGAGGATTCCACGCAACGTTACAGTCCCACCAGCGCGCTTCCGCCGCCGATCCTCACGATAAAGAAGCACGGCTGTCAGAACGCCAGCCACTGCCAGCACGACGGCCACGACTGCAATTATCCAAAGTGGTATCGATCCAGGACCCAGTGCCGACTGATGAAAACTGAGGAATTCAATTGTCAGATTCGCCAGAGACTTATTCGCCGTTGCTATTGAATTTGCTTCTGGAGTGACTCCTGTCGCTGTCACTGCAGCTGTGGCCGTGATCTGACTCGGGCCATCGACGACGCTAAATTTGAGCAACACGGGCATCTTTTGTTCTGTTTTTGGATTTTTTCTGGAAACATAATCCACTTTTGCCAATGCAAAGCAGCAAATGGGATCACTAAGATAGCCTTCATTCGCGGTGAGATCCAACACCAACGTTTTCTTCGAATGAAATGAGGACTTTTGGAATTGACAGGTCATGATCAGCCATGTGTAGCCGAGGTATTTTTTGACTTCAAAGCAAATGGCCCGCGAGGACTCTGTATTGACGTCATCAGCGGCACACTCGCGAGACCCAACCCACGATATCGACTGGTCCGTTCCCATTGGCTTCAAGTACAGGCACCCGCGCTCGCACGTCAAGTATACTTGGCGAAAGGACGCGGGATGGGACGCCGGCATCCTGGTGACGTCACCCCATACGGTTACAATGGATATTGCTGGTGCATTCCTCCCTTCTTGTTGTTTCTGCTAATTGTCGTTTCCCTTCATACAAACAGCGACGGCTTTGCACTACGGTCAAACTGTGCGTGCTGTCCAATTATATTCTTTTTAATCAACCGGAAACTGTTAATAATCTGATTTGTCATCTTACATCTAGTGTTTCGAAGGCCTCAAAGCCTTCCGAATGAAAGATGGAAAGGTACTTCTGTCGATCCTGCAATTTCTGATTCTCTTCAGATCCGAATCTTCCGCCCAGAGCTCAACGCCCTCCGGCTTCAGGCTTCGTGCCGTGCGTGTATGATGGAGGCACCATCTGTCGATACGTTTCTCGAAGCTCTTCGCAGAGTGGTCGAAGATAATTTAGACTATGTTCCGCCTCAGGGGTCCACCGGAAGCATGTACATTAGGGTATTTTAATTGAAGCGCAGTAATTTTTGCTGTGAAATAACTATTTTCAACCGACAGCCATTTGTCATTGGCACTGGTCCACAACTTGGACTCAGCCCTGCATTAGAATTCCAATTTATAATCCTGGTCAATCCAGTTGGCCCATACTATGCTGGTGAGGGTTTATTGAATGAGACATCCTAATTTCTTGATTTATTAATACAGGCGGAATGGGAAGCCCTGTGAAGGCAATTATTGCCCATTCTCTTGACAGAGCAGCACCACATGGCACTGGAAGCACAAAAGTTGGAGGAAATTACGGTTCGTTACCAATGAATGAACCCTACTAAATGTAATGCTTAGCGCCTGTGTTCGCCAGTACTGCCGCAGCCAGTGCGAAAGGCTTTACAGTAAATCTTTTTCTGGATGCACAGACAAATTCCAAGGTTGAGGAATTTGCTACATCAAACTTCGCCGCTTGTAAGCGCCGGCCGGACGGCACTGTCGTGTATGTGACCCCCAGAAGCGAGAGCATTCTGAAAGGGGTCACAAATCGTTCTTGCGCTGGTAATTTACTTTCACCGGTTGTGAAAATTTGAAGATGGCTTTCGAATAAGAGTTAGCTAGTCGCCAGTTCGGTTGGTTAGTTGAAAGGCGTGACATTCCGTGGGAGGAAGTAAAGGAATTTGACGAGGTTAGTGGCCTCATTGGCTCATAGATATACATTTGAACGATGCTTTGTGTTCTTTTCAGGTTGTAGCCACGGGAACCGCTGTTACTATGACTCCCATTGGCGAAATCCATCGCGAAGTCAAGCGACCTGGTAAAAAAGTCAAGGTAACCGACGACAGCGGTGCATTGACTGGGTACTACGACTGGGACAAAGACGAGGAGGTGGAGGTCGGGGCGAGTGTTAACGTGGAGGTCATTAAGTTCGAGCAAGAGCCCACGGAATTCAGAAAACTCTATAACGCAGTCGTAGACTTGCAGAAGGGAGAGCTCCCCGGTTGGGAGAAGTACGGGTGGATGTGGCCTGCCGATGGATTGTGATGGGAGATATCAGTTTTTTTGGAGTGAACCCAGGATGATGCCTGAGTGCACCAATCTGCATCTCGCGAGCCCGAGAGACGCAGGAATTCATGCAAGAATAATTTCACATTAAGCCGTCTGTGCAAAAACAAAGCCTATTGGAGTCACAATCAAATGTCTCCAGTGTCTTGTGTTTCCAGTTTTGCGGAGTTGGGCACTGGGCTTTTTTAAGTGCAGCATTCCTATTTGCTTGAACTGCCTTCGCCAACAAGTCATAAGACAGGGGCCACAGTGTTTTTGAAGTATCAGAGTCATCCAAAGTATCTGCCCTTAACTGATGCCACTGTTCTTCCAACCTCATCAACCCCTTGCCGGCTGAGATACCTGAATCGGTCAGGAAAAATACCACATCGACATGTACAGTAAACCGAATCATTGCGGCTTCGCATCAGCAACATCAACCGCTTTCATTCATTTGGCTTCTTTTGTCATCCTTCAAGAAAACGTCAATTCTCGAATCCAATTTGACGAAGTAATTTCGAAGGGTTGACTGTTTTGTTCTACATATCATCGCTATGTCCAATTTCTTTATTATGAAGCGCATTCTCAACGACTTGCCCAGAATAACCGAAAACTGCAAAAAGGTAGACAACATTTTTGTCGTTGCTGATGGTCAAACTTGCTAAGATAAAACGGATACACAAAAGTGCCCTCCAAACCACGACTGGCTTCATGCTCAGGTTTTAAGAGTCTCGGGGACTGTTAGCAGCTGGCTGGACTCATTCGTCATTATCTGCCAATGCGTGGAGTGAAAGATAAATTTGTTCTGAATGGTTAAGATTGGTATCCTGTTCGGTTCAGCCCGTCCCGCGTCGAACGGCCGGCGATTGGTGAAGTGGATTCAGGGAGAGCTCGGCAAAATCCCCGCAGTGTCGGGTGCTGACTTTGTCGACCCTGCGCGTCTGGAGCTGCCTCTATTGGTGGACCGTTACGAGGCAATCAAGAACTCTCCCGCATGTTTGTATCACATTCTTTCCAGGTAGTGGTTAGAATATTGATGTTAAGGTCCGCCTGCGCTGCATGAACTGCAGCGGCGGCTGAAGTCTTGCGATGGGTTCATGTTCATTACTCCAGAGTATAATCACACTCTGCCGCCGGCCTTGACGAACACACTGGACTATTTTCTCAGCGAATACACACACAAGCCCGTCGGTATCTGTTCGTATAGCATGGGAACATTTGGAGGGGCGCGGGCTGGACAAGACGCGTATGCGTATGCTCACGCATTGGGGATGGTGGCTATTCCTAAAGCGTTTCTTGTGCCGACGGTCCAGAAGGCCTTGAATGAGTCCGGAGAGCATGATGCAACCTCGAGCAGCTACCCACATATGGCGGATATGTTCAAACCATTTGCGGAAGAGCTTGTGTGGTACACGGAAACGCTAACTCGTGCGCGTGGAAGAACATGACGAAGGATGTTTAGTTTATTCCAATGATACGCCGAACGCTCGATCGCATTGTTGTAGTCGCTGCGTCGTCTCCCATCTCACGCAAACCTGTGTCAGCATCCGCCGCCTCAGCCGACTCCGCAGCATTCGCTGATGTCGACGAGCGCAGGACACCGGCGCTCCTGCCGCGCCTGCTGCGAGTGTGGGTGCGTTGTTTTCGATGGTTTGCCAGTGTTAACCAATCGGCCCTATCCAGGCGCGCGAATGGCTGGCACTGTTCTCCTTCGATGCCGCCGGTACTCCCTCAGCAACCGTGTCTTCGTTTACAGCAGCAGTTGATACTGCCGTGACGGCAATTGGAAGTAAGCTGCTTCACCCAGAGGACTCTGAGCGGCTGTGGATCCACTACCGTCGCCTCGCAACTGTCACCGATCCAAGTCTCTATGCTTTGCGTCTTCTTGCGGACTCTTCAAACAGACATGCTCTGACGTTCCTGTTGGACCAAACTTCGCGGTTGGTTTCTCCGCAAATTGCCCTTGAGCGATTCTACTCTGTCATGCGAGATCTAGACGTGTGTGGAATTCCTCTCACTGATCGTGAATGTGGTATTCTCGTTGATGTCTGGGATAAAGCGGGCTTCCTCGCGGATCCTCTCGCTGCAACAGCAGCAACAAAGCATATCATTTCTTTAGCTCTCTCTCGATCCGAACATGGGCTCGTTGAATCTCTTGGACGTCGATATGCTCGCCGAAAGTATTCGATCTGCGTGATCTCGTTGATACATCAATGGTACACGCGTATAGCTGTAGTTCCAGTCGAAAACGGCCACAGGAGAGAATCGGCCATTAAAGTTGTAAATAATTCTACTCTTGTTCGGATATTTAGAATTTTGGCGGAATCAAATTGCCATGAGTTGGCACTTTCTTTATTTGAATCTCAGAAACAAGCTTTGAACTTCTCCGAATTCAATCAATCTGATCAGGGCTTTCATCATTTGCCATTTGATGTGTACTACTACTGTTTATTATCTATTTCTCATACATTAAGTGCTGTTGTCAACATTCGGGATGATAAGTTCCGATCAATGAAGAAGATGGATGTGAGATTAGGAAATGTCGATTATAGACTTATCTCCAAATTTGGACGGACTGCGGAGAGTGTCGAGGACGGGCCCGTAACCGAAGTCAACTTGTCTACTCTTACTGTCGGACTTGGTTTATTTCGCGAAGCCCTTGAAATATACCCGACTCCTTTGCGAAACGAGAAGACTCGCCATCATTTTCTTTTCAATGTCATGATCCAAATAGCTGCCAAACATTCTAATTCGCAAATTGTGGAAGAATTGCTGACCGAAATGAAGAATCTGAACATGCCGCCGCCACTAACAGCAACATTGTGTGCAGTCGTCGCCATGCAATTGAGAATACTGTGCGCAAACACACAGCGCCTAGCGACCGGCGGCGAAAATTCTCCCAACGTTAATCAAAACGAGACTATCAATGCCATTTTGACTACAATTTCGAGAATCCCAAAGCAACGGCAGAGAATTGCCATGTACGAAGCCACAATGCGGGCGTTTGCTGGAATTCGACGTTTCAACAGCATAATGCGTGTTTTGGAAGAGGTTTCTCTTTCGGGTAGTCATCAATATCCCGGGGAGGGCATCAAACTTTTGCGCAAAGAATCCCTGGAACGTCTGATTATCAAGGCTGCGGAAGCTGGGCGATCACAGGTTGTGTACCAGCTGCTGCGGTTTTATGAGAGCGCGGGACATGTGGTTGGATCGGACCTTCGGGAGATTGTTGGACTTTATGGTATCGAAGTCAACGCCACTTCCAAAGAGTGTGTGGAACCTGCGTTTGAATCCAGATTTGTTGTCATTCCCGAATAAATAAAGGCGGAGCAATTAACATGCGCAACAAACAAGCAATATATTTGGCTTGCAAAGCAAGGGCATAGTTCTTGACACTTCGGACCTTACTCAGAAAGAAGGTCCAAATCTTGTACACTCTATTTTTAATAATCAAACAATAATGAAAGCAGCAATTCTGAATTCATCAACCTTTTCAGCAATTTTAACAGCCTGGTCGCACTGAAAAGTCCAGTCTGAGTTTTCGCGCAATTTTGCAATTTTTTTGACAACTGAAATAAAGGCGCTACAGATTTTTTGGTCTACGTTTTTCAACATGATTTCTGACGCCTTATTGGTCCACTTTTCAGAAATTTTTCGAGATGTTACCGAAATTTTCTTCCAGAGATCAAGATGAGAACCAATATTCAGATTGAGCTCACCTTCAAAATAGCCCGAGAAACATCTAAAGCAAACACACATTCGAATTCGTCAAGATTTTCCAAATTTATACGCTTTTCAACTGCTGGTTCTGAATCAACTATCTGACATCTCGGGAGAATCTCACATGATTCGAAAAAGTTTTCAGCTTTTCTTTTGAAAGAGAGTGAAGTCGAACCGTTGTCAGTCTGAAGTGTTTTCAGCTTTGAAAAAGAGGAAAGTTCTTACTGCTGCAAAAGTTGTCACAAACGTTTGATGAATCTTCGAGCTTTTTATGTGCTTGGTACTTGGCGAACTGAGCCATTCTTCAGCTTCAGCAAAAATTAACAAGGTAACAAGATGCAGCGCTTCTCACGTAAAGGTTGGTTGGAAGGTGACTCATGTGAAATTTCATTTTCGTCAAGTTCTAACTGGTTTTGGAATAAAGAAAGACGAAAGTTCAACAACAACTCACAGCAGTCAGCCATGGAACAGATGGAACAGAAAATGTTGTCGTTTTGTGTGAATTTGTTCCCGGGTATAAACTAACTGCTGGAACGCGAGATTGAAAACTAGAAACAGTTGACGAATTGTTTTTAGAGTACGCTGCAGATCCTGGATCCAATTGGTTGTCTTTTTTAAGTGTGGGAGTCCGCAAATCATTTTCAGCTGGAACTGTTATTGACGGTAACACTGTAGATGCTATTTTTCTCTGCTGCACATGGTCTTCATATTTTTTTTTTTCTGGGTGCACTTTTTGGTTTTGTTTTACATTCCCAAGTATATACCGCGCCGTTACGCTTGAAGGAATTGTTGGTCCTGCAAAGACAAGATTTTGTGAAACTCTCGATTCATCTTGCCGGAGACCTTGTTCAAGTGATTCAGAGTTTTTTTTTCTGGGGTTTGAATAAGAAAATTCTCCAAAATTGGGTTCCTCCATTAAAGTCTCGTTTTGATTCACATTTGCTTCTCCTTTTAGCTACAATTAGCAAGCTTTGGCAAATTCATCTCACCTGTTTTCTCTTCCAGTCTGTTATCAGAGAACTTTTTTCGGGCCCGAAGGTTGTTTTCACTCAAAACACCCTTAGTGTCATTTGGAAATATTTCGGTAGTTTGATTTTCGAAGACCCTTCTTTGCTTTTCAAAAGAATTTTTGGTGCTTCCACGTTCATTCCCAAAATTTCTTTTGCCCGTCGTGGATTCTTTGGGTTGATCGACGCATTTTGGTGGTTTCTCGGCGGAGCTTTTGCTAAAATCATTCGTTGATTCACTATTCCCTCCGATCTGACATCGAGCTGACTTGTATGGACTTAGTGATTGCAGTGAAGGTGAAAGAGGGATTTCATGAGATAGATGGTTGTTTGAAAAAGGCGTTGGACCATATTTCCTTGGTGTATCTGTTAATGAGTCAAAATAATGAATTCAACAAGAGATCTAAGGTTACTTCTTTGTGAGTCGTTCACGAACACATCATTTTCCTCTGAGATTGCAGTCGAGGACCTGTTTTGAGTCGACTGTTTCATAGCGCATTCTGGTGACAATTTGATAAGTGATTTCCCGCTGTCGATGGGGCCTTCTTCAATGCCATGATTGCTCGCTGCCGAAACTGAAAATTTGACGTTCTGGGATGGAAACTCAGATTGATCTGTCTGAAAAAGAAGAAGTTAATCAGTTTATTGAAAGTAACTCTTACTATCCCATTGTAAGACATTATTTTTGTTATAGCAAGCGCTGAATATCAATCAGCCACGTTTTAAAAAGCAAACCTTACGGCCGCCCATGACAAATCCGTCCGCCCATTTAACCACTAAACAAAATGGGCCGTATGTCTCGTGCGAGATTACCGACAAGAAAGGCTTTGACAAAGTGAGACGAAGTCCTTCAGATCCTTTTCTAGTAGATTTTTCCAGGAAATCCTCACCTGAAAGGTTAACTGCAAATGAAAGGACATGCTTGTAGCTTAAAATGACATCATGGAGGTTTTCCTAATTTTATATCAGTCGTTCCTTGTGCGAACCGCTCACATCACATTTTTCTCAAACGAGAGAACAATTTCATCTGCATTGAAGTCAATCCAAAAACTGACGTTTGCAGTTGATTCAAGCTGGACAACCATGAGTTTTCTATTACACACGTACATTTGCTTTGCAAATTATTACCGTCACATCGGAAGATTCGAAAGACTTCACTTGAAAAGTCTTGGGCCAATAAACTGTTGCCTCTTTTAACGCATTGAACCGGAATAAAAAGTGGCGAACATCCTGAGTTTAATTACAGAATCAAAATAAACAGCAGGTGCGTATGGACACTCGCCTCGTGTGTGACAATAGTTTTCAAACAGTATTCTGAACTCAGCCCGCTTACGTCTGTAATCTCGGAACTATCTTG
This sequence comes from Entophlyctis luteolus, assembly GCA_027604725.1. Taxonomy (NCBI): domain Eukaryota; kingdom Fungi; phylum Chytridiomycota; class Chytridiomycetes; order Chytridiales; family Chytriomycetaceae; genus Entophlyctis; species Entophlyctis luteolus. Next base: position 5,992 of record JADHYT010000059.1, on the reverse strand, counting down.
TGGAAGCATTCTGGTCATGGTCAGATTTTGAGTGAAAAGCAGTGCTTACTTTACTGCCAACTTCAGCAATCCGATTTGAAGTTCAGACTCTGAAAATCAAGTTAAAATTGATTTTACCCCAAAGTAAAATCACGTTGACAACTTTCCCATAGAATCAGTAATGCTTTTCTTTGATAGAATGAGAAAAGAATATTTCATACGGAATACTTACTGCTTTTCTGGGTACATTCGCAATAAACTGAAATTTCGAGGCCGTTTTACCAACGCTGCCAGAAGGCCGGCAGCTTCAATTTTTACATCAATGAAAATTTTTTTGCTATCCTCCAGTAGCAGATCTACCAACTCGGCCAAAAGATAATTGCCGGCAAGAGTCTTATAGTCGAAAACAGGGGAATGAGATTTTATCCCAACCACTTCCTTCACCGCATTCAAGGATACAAGCATGATGCGATTCACAAATTCTGTATTGTCTTCGGAAATTGAACCCTTCTCTTGAAGGATTGTTTTGGTGATCAGAAAAATTCCCGGAGCGATAAAGACGACCCCAGGAGATTGCGACCAGTTCCATACAACACCCGAAAATGAAGCGCAGTCAAGCAGATGGCCGCCCGACAGAAATAAGTTTTCAAGTTCAACCAGGCTACGCCCCTGGTGCGTTTCAGATCAGAATTCGAAAGTAAGTCTTACAAATCTTTGCGCTATACTCTGAGTTTTGCAGTTGCTGACATTTCTGAGTTGATATCAATTGTGGTCAACGAAAGCAGATAGATCGCACCTGGCTTCACAGATCTTTACAGATGATTCCGAGGTTGCACGGAACTCGTTGTTTTGATTCGAGAGCTCTAGTGCCAGGGCGCGGGAGTCAAGCATTGTGTGCAGAGCCAAGCACCTTTTTTTTTGGAAGTTTTTGAAAATCAAATGATGTATGGTATACCAACAAAATAAGTCTTGTTTGGCCAAAAAAAGTGGCACTGAACCTTTCACCACCTGGCATCATAGACTGAGGTGCAGCTTTTCGGAAAGGATGGACAAGTTAGAATCAGAATCAGTCCATCACTATCATATATTGAATGATTGTACATAAAATAAAAACTTCTGGTTGTGTTCACAAGTTGCTCCAAGTGGCCTTGAATCTTTGGATTCACTGCCACAATTTGATGACTGAGCAGTGATTGTTAACTATTATATTGGAATTTACAATCACTTGGGATGAGGTTAGACCAAGCTCTAATATTTGGCTGTATCAGTCTCATTATTGCTTTATTTTTGCAAATCAAGTTGATTCTGATAATTCTTTTGCAAACCTGTGCTTTTCCATGAAGTAAACAATTTTCCCAGAACGAATGAACTCTGTGTGAAAGGAACATGGACTTCCATCACTCACAAATTCATCCAACAAGCCCACACAACTGGTAAGGTTGCTATTCGAGAAGCGCATTAACACAAAAAGGAAAGATTATAACCTACCCTGGGATGTACTCTCTTGTCTCAAATAAAATATGCTGGATTCTCAACACAACTTCAGTGGCATAAATATCCCGGATAAGTTGAACCTCATACTGTCGATCACGGCCTGTGTTGATTTGGCTTCTTTTTGGTTATTCATTTTGAAACATGCAACACCTTCAACTGAGGAAAATCCCGTGGAGCTTGTCTGCAAGACAAACAGCTCTTCCAAGCAGTTGCGTAAAAGCTTCTCGGTTTTCTCCGTTTCAATCTAGCAAGTCGCAGTTTGAGCCATAACAGCAACAAAAACGATACCTTCAAAGTTTGCACCCACTCTCTGTACTGGAATGATGAGAGTGTGTCACTTGAGCTGAACCCTTGCAAAGGTTTAATTCCAAGGTAACTGGTCCAATTTACGAGCTGCGCAAAGGCAGCCACAAGACTTTTGTAAGCCATGAATTCGAATGCCAATGCTGCATTTCTCCTTCTTGATGGGTCTATCTTGTCAATCATTGAATTATCTCCAATATCTCCAAGCGAGGCTTCGTTCAGACCATCTTTCAGCCATTCACGCTTTAAGAAATTTTTTTCATCGGGTACAATATCAAGCACAGCTTTTAAGACATTGATTTTGCCATGGACTTTCGTCGAAGTTTTTGAGTCCTTGCCAAGGCAGAAAAAACAACAAACCGAGGAATCGACGAGCAAGTCTGTTGCATTCAGCTAGAGCGTCTGCTTGCTGCAGAGGATCAAACAAAAGCCATTCCAACGACCGAACTTGCTTGTGCGTTAATTCGTCAAATTCATCATCTAAGTTTGAAACGAAAACAGAATTCGCTTTCATAGGCACCATTTCCTACGCGATAAATGAGAGAATGGAAAAGTAAAAGGATTGTTACTTGGAATATTCCGCACGACAGAGCGATATTCACAGCTTGTTTGCATGCCATGTGCGTGTCGATTCCGGATTCTTTTCCCTGTATAATATATGCGTACCGACCATCTTTATGGTCATTAATCGCTAACGTCAACTTGTTAAAATGAGTTCATCAGCGATTCATCCTACTGTTGAGAAACTCGGCGAATACAGATATCTGATCGGTAGCAGGCAACTGAGCAATGTAGTTTGTAACAATTTCGTTCTGCGGGTAAAAGTTCAGGAATGCCAATGGCGTCGTTCTGTACCTTTTGTGCAGCAACCAGCATTACGATGAAAGCTTTGATTATGTGATTCGCGCTATCCCTCGAGGTCATTGGGTACGAAACTGACCGCAAAGCCAAAATAAAATGAACAACGAAACGCAACACTGATGGAAGTTGAAGAATACTTGCAGGCTTTGTTAGAAATGCCGAACCAGAGCAAAATACTCACGATGCTGATTCTTGCAATAGCTGCTGATGAATGCTTTCGAGAAGTGGATCTACGCGATCAAGAATGATCATGGCTTGTATGATTCGAAAAGGATTCTGTGCTGCCGCGCTAAACCTCAAATTTTAAAATGGTGAGGAAATAATTTGCTTGCACCTTAGTCTTGCATTTTCATTGCGACTTAGCCATTCGAACAATTCAGCTGGCAGTTTCGTAGATTCAGTGAGTTGGCCGTTCTTTTCCTCGTCGTCAGGACCAAATACTTGAGGAAACATCGCTAGGTGCTATAATGACATCGTCACAACAATTAACATCCTCGTTTGCTCACATTGTCCAAAACAGAGTCCAAGTAATGATTGTAATGAGCCCAAACATAGTCTTCCCAGGTTTTGCAAACAGGGAGAACGGTATCAACACTCCCAGCCAAAGCGCCATAAACAGCGCGCTCATACGGATCGAACGCCGACTGTAAAAGAGTTATAAGAAATTCTCCGATGATTCCAATTATCAGGAGACCTCGCGAGCTATTGACAAACACGACTGTTTCCACAGATCACGATTAGCAGTGCCGATCGCAGAATTATTTTCGTCGGTATCTCCATCTTCAAATTAGGCTTCAGCGACTTTGAGCAGGTGTTTGATGACGCACCAATAAACGGGTCACTGAAAAACATCGCTCCAGCGAAACTGGCGGCCCGCCATGGTTCGTCGCATCGTCTGCAAAATTCCATGGCGTCTGCCAATCGTCCTCTGCGCACATGAGAAAACAATGTTCTGTTCATATTTTGTTCATAGTTCTACAAGAACGAAAATCCAGGACAGGTCGAATAAGATCAAGGAGAATTAATAAGCAGTCACCAAATCATCAGGAGCGAGGGGGATGCTTGTTCTGACAGGGGCGTCAGGATCAAATTCGTGCTTTGGATTTCCGATCCGTGCCACTTGTTCGCGCATCATCTTCTGAGTAAAAGGTCTGTATCCCTTGCGCTGTTCAGTCGGAAATGGCTCCGGAGCAGTGTTTTGAAGCCATCCTTTCACTGCCTTTGTGCGGGAAAAGTGTTAAACAAGTGTGAACTGGACTACTCCTACAATGAGTTCGGCCAGGCTCGGTTCATTTCGAACAAGGTATGAAACCAAATATTGATCACTTGCATATGCATGCGGGATTGCGTGCTGTCCATCTTGTGTATGAACGCGAATCCTTGTTTTTTCCCCTTTTAGCTGAGCTGAATAAATCGGCATATTTGACTAAACTTGAGCAACGTAAAGACAAGAGACCATGTTGCAGCCTCAAGTGCGAGAAACTCGGCGAATTCACTGTCTATTTCGCCGTCCGTTTCGTTGATGGAGTCGAGCCTGGTTTTGTTTGAATCAGGGAATTTTGTATTCGCGTGGAGTAACTTTTCGGAAACGATGCGGGAGTATCGCTGGAGTAACGAGTCGTCTGTTTCAGTATTTTCGCGGGCGTATGAATCGGGGTAGGGGTCGATTGCGGAGTTCGAGGCTGCGTGTTGGATGGCGCGAGCGAACAAGTCGAACTCCGGGCCGATGACAAAACGGTCGCCTATTAGCGGCGTCACAGATGCAGGAGGATGACAGGAGGCGAACCGGCGCTGCTCTCGACGACGTGCGGGCTATGGGTACTGGGGGACCGGACCATTCGAGACAAATTTACGAAAGTACGATGGCCCCAGTCATACAGTCAGTTGCTGCAGAAAAAGTTCCATGGGTTGAGTAAGCTCTAAAACCAGCAGGACAAATCTTTATTGCTTCCACTCTTGAGCATCTTCCAAGCAGAAAAGACAGGTAAACACTTTACTGTACCTTTAACCTCAAATTGATTTCATTGTTCTGTTAAGTTCCTGAGGGAACATTTAAAACCAGAAGCAGTGCATCAAGCACAAAGTCAGATGATGGTTGGCAGAATTCATACTGACTGCAATCCATTGCCTTGTGAATCACCACAAAGGACAAGCATGGCATTATTGTTCAGCTTTCTGCACCTGCACTCTAAGACTGCTCCCCACTCAAACCCCACAAAATCAGTGTCTAATACACAGCTTCCAATCCAACACCAAAAATGCATGTTTTACTCCAAATGTTCTCATCTTTTATACATCTGGCTTTACATCTGTGAACTTTTCATAACTAGCAACTTTGCTCACCTCAACTCACAATGAATTCCAGCCAAAGAGGAGGCACCCACAATATAAATGGGAACACAAACACAAGTTGTCAAAAATAGGAGAGGAGTCATGCACTGGATATTTGCCAGATCAGATGCTGGATTATCCAAATCTGAATCCAGCACCTGAGAATCCAGCATATTATATTGTGCCTCATCTCGTGCTTGATACACACAGTTCCTCCATCAAAAATCCTATATCGATTAATTGCAATCTAAATTTTGTGTCTTGTTAAAAAATAAATAGAAAGTTTTTTTGAAAGTGTTTGGACCCAGCATCACAAGATGTACAATGCATATCAGTTTATTTTGGTTGAGACTGAATTTGTATTTTTCAAGATGACCATTCTGTTGTTCAGGATTTGAATTTTATCAAGCTTGTGAAAGCACACACATTAGTGACTCTCAGGAAGGGACCAGTGCAAGCATTGACAGTTTGAATCCAGCAAATGTGACTTATTCTTCATCATCTTGCATCTGTCATGAACAGCAGAAAGATGTGGGGGGGGGGGGCTTCAGTTTGTTGGTCAGATTTTGCATTTTGTCTCTTTTTTGTTTTGTGTGTTGTTTTCTCTTTTTCCTCCAACCAAACAACAGTCAATAAACCTTGTTTGCCTGCTTGCCCAGACACTGCCTCCAGCCTCCCTGCCCTGCCCTGTTCTGCCTGACATTCCCCAACCAATTCCTGACATTTTCTTTTGTCCCAAAAGGCTGCCTGCAGTCTATAGTATGTTTGCCGGATACGTATCCGGCGGATATCCGGGATCCTATCCGGCAAATTTTTTTTTTTTGTATCCTGATCCGATCCGGGATCCGGCAAATCCGGCAAAGTATCTGGCAATGAATCCGCCAGGTAAAAAAAATTGCCAGGTAGATCCATATCCTATCCGGCAGGTGCCAGATTGAAAAAAATCCGGCAAATGAATCCGCCAGATGCCGGATCCAAAATGCCAGATTTTGTATCCTATCTGGCACAGCCGGATTTAGCCAGA
>JADHYT010000058.1:0-102918 GCA_027604725.1 Entophlyctis luteolus | reverse complement strand
GCAAGCACTGACAACATGACCAGCTTGCCCACAGTACAGGCAAAGTCCCAGAGTGCGACGACGATTTTGTTCTTCCAGAGATAGTGGGCCACAAGGGTGGGCTGCATCCAAAACCATTGGGACCGGAGCACAAGGTGTAGTTGTAATGGGCTGTACCAATTGTGGCTGGGTGGACTGACTAGTGTTGAGGCAGGCAGTATGATGGCATTCAATCAGGCGGTTGTCCACACGGATGGCTTGTTCAATTGATTCGTCCAGGTGTTGAGGTTCAGGAAGACCCAGTAGTAGGTCTTGGATGTTGTCACGTAATCCACATCTGAATTGGTCCAAGACGGCTGCTTCATTCCATGACAGGTCTGCTGCTATTAAACAAAAATCAGCAGCATATGACGAGGCGGCACGAGCACCTTGCCTGAGGTGGCGGATACAATTTGCGGCTACTGCTGCGCGATCTGGGTCGTCAAACTGGGTGTGGAAGATTGCCATGAATCTGTCGAAATCATCCAGCACAGGATCATTGTGTTTGATAAAAGGTGAAAACCAAGAGAGCGCTGCGCCAGTGAGGAGAGTACCAACAAAAGCGACACGTGTGCAATCATTTGTGAATCGCAACAGATTTAAATTAAATATTAATTGTATTTGATTTACGAAACCGCGAAACAAAGCACGGTCACTACTGAACTTGTCTGGGAGCACCACACGTGGTTTGAGGATAGTTCCTTGGGTCTGTGCTGGTGCGGGCAGGTGCAATTGGAGTTGCGCCATGGTTTGGTGGAGCTGCTGATTTTCCATCTGTAGTTGCTGCAGCATGGAGAGGATCTGGTTCAAGTCTGGTGTGGTTATGGCTATGGAAGTGCGTGGGATGGGGGGGAACGTGATCTGGAGGTGATCTGGTGCTGTAAAACTGGGAGCGGGTTTTTTTTTTTTGAAATGGGGACTGTGGGCAGCCTTTTCGGATGAAATAAACTGTCAGGATTCAATTGAGGAATGTCAGGTGGGACATGGCAGGACAGGGAGGCCAGAGGCAGTGTCTGGGCGAGTGGGCAAACAAGGTTTATTGACTGTTGTTTCGTTGGAGGAAAAAAGAGAAAACAACGTCACACAAAAAGGAGACAAAATCCAAACCTGAGCAATAAACCAAACCCCCCAAATCCGACCAACAACCCCCACAACTGACTGCCATTCATGACAGATATAAGATTTTTGAAGGAGGAGCTGTGTGGATCAAGCACTGCTGCATCAGATGAGGCACAATATAATTTGCTGGATTCTCTGGTGCAGCAAGATGCTGGGTATTTTTGCCAGATACCTGCCAGACACCTGCTGGATGCTGGATGAGTGCCAGATACTTTGCCAGGTGCCAGCAGTATTTTTGCCAGATACCTGCCAGATCAATCTGCCAGGTGATCCTGACATACTAGTAGATGTTGGTTTTGACAAATTGAAGAGAGATCAAAGTGAATTATCTCTCTTCAATTGGTCAAAGCCAACATGGTGGACTACCTACCTATCCTGTGTCCAGCTCTTGTTAGTAATCTGATGGCTTTCAAGATTCACCTCAGAATAGTTGCCAGATAGGATAGAGATCTACCTGGCAATGTTTTTTAGCTTGGAGATGTAGCCAAGTTTTTTGCCAGATTTGCCAGATACCAGGTGGGATCAGGATACAAGAAAAAAAAATTGCTTGGTAGGATCCCAGATATCTGCTGGATATGGACCCACCAAACATACTACATCCCAAAATTTTCCAACCTGAAAGGAAAATGCAGAATGACAAAATAAACTCAGGTTGTGCTTGGCAAGGCCACATTTGACAATGAATATTGTTTCTCAAACACATTTTCAGGCATGGGGACAGGAGGATCTGGCAATTGGTGCAGTTTAAAGGGGAGGGGAAACAAGCAGGGGGTTTTTTGGTTGTTTTTCAAAGATAAAAGGAAAATTAATGCAAAATGGGCGTCACTGATTAGGTGTCACCGCTGACATGGCATTCATGACCCACATTCCATACAAAAAATGACAAAACAGTGGACAGCAGTATTTCAGAAATACTGTTTTGGGCAAATCAAGACTTCATTTTGAAATCACAATTTCACATCTGAAAAGTTGTATTCCCAGAATACTAATACTGGTCTGAGATGTAATTCACTAGTATTCAAGAAATTTTGAGGAAACATGCTGAACTTCCGATTGAGTTTGACCTTAGTCCCTTAACCCTGCACACAGTCCGGTAGCTCCTTCTATTCACAGGATTTGTACAATACTATACAGTATTTGCACAGACTAAAACATGAATCAACGTTACAAATCAGTTGATACTTGGAAGGTGGAAATTGCAATCTGTTTATTTCTTTGACTCTCGCCGTCTTTCGCGACTCAATCTAGACAATGTTTGCGGAAACCTTAGAGCCCAGTAAAGTATTTGTGGTCTGGCTCACAGCAGCCTCAGTCGCTGAGTCCAAGTCCGAGAAGAAGAACTCCAGGGATGCCAGGTTTCTCTGCTCTTGCGCAGCGATATCCTCGGGAGTCTGTTTAATCTTCGCCCACTTCTTCTGGCCGTCAACGTTTGCGACACCGGATGAGTTTCTATCAGCTCCAATTACATGCAACGGCACACCAAGGAGGAGGCGGATCTGACTTCTGCGGACGCTAGCGAAGTAGAACGGAATCGGGTAACCCGCGTAACGCTCAAGGTCGTCCTTCAGATCTAAAAGAGTCTGGAAGCCAGAGAAGTCAATGTGAGTAACATTCGAGAAGTCGAGCACAACAGCGCGCAGGTTTGGTGGGTCGATTGAGTCCTGGCCCTTCTTCTTCTCGAGGGCCTTGTACTGCTCCTGGGTTGTGTCGCTCCAGCTTTTGTCGGCACGGCGAGTTTCGGTGTTGGTGTACTTGAAGCGGTGCAACACTGCGTTCTTGACCACGGAGAGAATGTAGTTGGAGTTCGGGTAAGTGAGTGCCTCATCGATCTTAAGGACTAGAATGCCATCAGGGACGCTGGTTCGAGGGGCAACAAGGACGGACGAAGTCTCCGCGGTCAGTGTGTCAAGGTCAGAATCGGGGTCGATCCAGCTACCGGTCGAGGTGCGAGCAAGGAACTGCACACGTGGCCTGGCGACGCGGAACAGCAAGACTAGCAGCGACCACGAGACAGAGGCGTAGATTGCGTTCTCCAGGGAAGACACGATCACGACGATGAAGCCCACAAGAAACCCGATGAAGTCAAAAACTAAGATTGTCAGTCAGTGACAGGGATAAATTTTTTTACAATACTCAACTGTCGGATTTAAAGAGTGGGATAGCAAGCTTTCCCTTCTCAACAAGGTCCGCCACAGATGTGATAACGATTGCGCTAAGCACAGCTGATGGGATGTAGTACAGAGCATTCGTCAACGAGAAGAGGCAGATAACAACGACTACGCCTGTAACGAACGATCCGACTGGCGAACGGACACCCGAAGCAGCCTTAATAGCAGAGCGGGAAAAAGATCCGGTTGCAGGGATAGCCCCAACGAGGGACCCTAAGGTATTGGCAAAACCCATGGCGACTATTTCCTGGTTTGGATTAGTCGTGTAACCGTTCACGCGTCCGTAGGTTTTCACAACGGCAATGTGTTCGAGAATAGAGATTACAACTATTCCTGGCAGTGCTGGGAATATGGTTGACGCAAACGAAATGCTGTAGTTTGCTTGTTGGATTCCAGTCAAGCCATATGGAATAGACTTCACGATGCTGAAAACCAAATTCTTGTTGTCCTTGACAGCGTACGAGATCCCAGTATAGATGATGAGGACAATTGTGTTTTTCAAAAATCCGGCGTATTTCAACGAAGTTATTCCACGCTTCTTAACGGCGTAGTCAGTAGTGAACTTGATAAGAAGAATGAAAACGAGAGAAGTGATTCCAAATATACTGTCCCACTGCGTTGAAGTAGAGATAGCTTTGAAGAAGTCAATGAGGACTTGGATCGGCGCGTTATTTGTGTTGACCGTCTTGATACCAACAAGTGTAGGAAGTTGCGAAATGATCACCTGAATGCCCGCGCCAGCAGTGAATCCAGAAATGACCGGGATGGGGACAAAATCAATTATGATGCCAAAGCGAAAGAGACCAATGATGAGCTGGATAATTCCAGTCCAGAATGCAAGAGTGACAGCAAACAAGACTTGATCGGCAGTGCTAGCTCCACTCGCATACGTTGACAAGGCTTGTCCGACAGCCAGAGAAAGCACAGCAGTGGGGCCGATCGTTACATCTTTGCTAAAGCTTAAGCCTCTGGATAACGCGAGGAGAAACAGGAATACCTTTAGATGTCGCGAAGAGGGCGTACAATAACGCTCCAATGAAGGAAGTATACAATCCAAATTGAGCAGGCAAACCAGCCAGCTTGGATGCGTAAGAAATCGACTGGGGCACTGCCACAAGTCCAACAGTCAACCCAGCTACAAAGTCGCCCCAAAGCCATTCCAATTGGTAGCTTGGGAGCCAACTGGCAATTGGAAAGAGAGACTTCACGTAGCGTCCCGGGATAGACGGAATATCTTTCGTGAGTCTACGCACGGAAGCTTTGATTTCCTGATGATGCGTGGGAGGAAGCTGTTTGATTTGCCCGGCCATTTTAACAGTTGTTTACAGGAAAGTAATTAATGCGGTTGGTATTTATTCGCTGAGTTTGGAATTGCGCCATCGAATTCGTTCGCGAATGAATTTTCAAAATTTTGAGAGTTTTTGGCTGTACCTCGGATTGCGCAACTTGAATTATCGAAAAAATAAACAACCGTTGCAAAACTGCCCAAAATTTTACCTTGGACCTGTTGTGTATCCTTGTCCAACTTCCTTCCTTAGTTAGTAGACTTTGACTGCACTTCTTGAAGGACAATTTCCCCGATAAAATCTCTTGAAAATCTGGTACACAGAATACTTCTGATTATGTTGGTTGATTGGCAGAGCTGTGATTAGCGTGTTCACGGTCAAATTCAAGCTAATGGCTGCATCGACTAAAGGAGCTTCAAGAACGGATTAACGTTGTTTATTTCTTAGGATGGAGATATTTGTTACAGTCTTGAATGCGAAATTTTAATAGGACAAGCATCAAATATTGACTCATTTCACTATTTAGGTGATTCCAAGTACCTCACACCTCCACTTACCGACATTCAAGCAGGGATACATCGTGAGAGACAAGAGAACATTTGCGCGAAGTTGAGAACCCGAGCGACTCAAGAGATTCCAAATATCTATTCACCAGAACGCAGCAGTGGCAACCGCCAAAGGAGGAAACTCTTCAGATTCACGTGGATACAGAGATGGAGAACAGAGGCTTCCCGAATATGAAAGATATCATTGTGAGTCCGAGTTCGAAAGTTTCCAGAAAATGTCTCTAGGTATGTACCCGAAAGGAACGGGGAACAAATTACGAAGGGGTCGAGGGTGGATTATACGCATAGAACGGGCTTGGCATATCGTATGCGCAGTTGGAAGAACTAGAATTGACTTTTTTGTAACAATGAAAACTTTGAAATATTATTGTTCTTACTGACTACCAAATCATTCAGACAACTTACGCAGAGTCCAGAAAAAATCTTCAAACCAATTTGTCCTTCCCGTCACAAACATTGAGAGTAGTACGGATTTTGGTAAGTGCAAGTGGAAGCGGTGCAACATGTCGGGCCACGGTAAGTCTTGCCTCCACATTGGAAGTACTTTGCGCTGCAGGCTTGAGAGCTGGTCTGAGTTGTAACAGCATCATTTATCACAACCGCCATAGTCGACAAAATTGAGGATGTTTTCTTGACAGATGTGGAAGTTTGTGTTTTCGTTGCAGGTCCGATTGCCGCGGATGTTTGAGCAGTGTTCGCAGCAACAGCAAACGTGGAAGAACTTGTCTCAGCTACTGAAGCGCCGAAACCAGCCACAATACCAGCGACAGCGCTCTTTGGCTTGAAGTTAGCGTCGTACGGCAGCGCGGCGCCATATCCAGCGAAAGTAGACGGAATCCACGATGATGCATCCGAGATTCCCCACGTCTCAACGCCGAGGCAGGTTGCGGTGGCAACACAGGCAGCTACGACGGTACGGTAGTCAGCTTGCTGCTGTGCGGATGCAGCGGCAGTTTCGGGCGTCGCGGTGCGAATGTCAAGCTCTGTCACTGCGACGCTCACGCCTGCGGTCGCCAACGTAGTTAGCGCCTGAGCATACGATCCGACTTGGCCCACAATCAGGTGCGATTCACTGCCGATGCCGTCGATCGGCACACCTTGCGCCTTCAGAGATTTAACCAACGACACCATTGCGTTCAGTTTTGGGCCAGGGTAGTCTAGGTTATAGTCGTTAAGAAAGAGCTTTGCGTTCGGATCTGCAGCACGTGCTGCTTGCAGCGCAATTGCAATATATCCCGGCCCGATGTTAGTGTAGAAGAGATTTTGGCGATAGGTTCCATCATCATTAAACGGCTCGTTCACTACATCCCAGTGGACCACTCTCCCTTTATAGTTGGAAACAACATTTGTGATATGATTTACCATCGCAGCTTGTAATGTGGCATTAGTCCAAGCACCATTCGTGACCCACGACGGTAGCTGCGAATGCCAGACTAAGTTGTGTCCTCGAATAGATAATCCGTTTGTTTGAGCGAAAGTGACAATGGCATTTCCACTCGTGAAAGTGAACACATTCTGCTGCGGCTCGGTTGCGTCCCATTTCATCTCGTTTCCGGGAGTTGTCAGACTACATTCCGAGGTTGTGAGGCCAGCAAGACTTGTGTTCTGAGATTCTGACAAGGTGATTGCGCAACCAAAGTACTTTCCATTTGCAGCTGCAAGGGTCTTGAGCGGCGTGGTTTGGGTAGCCGCGCCGGCGAAGTAAGCAGCGACAGTGACGGCGGCCAGCGCAATCTTCATTTGATGATTTCCTGCAAAAAAATTCCGAATTCGGAATGAAAAAATGGCAACTTTTACAACAAAAATTCTATTTTTATTTGACAGCAGCAGCTAACTGCAATTCCATGCAAGTTGTCCGGTAGATTTTACATTTTGCTTCCTGAACGCTGCTTTGTCCGACACTTTGAAATGTGCTATTGTGAACTACTGCTTTCAATTCCTGCGTTCAGACCAGGGAATTTTCGGCAAAAACGAATGCACCGCTTAATGTGAGTGCATATTTCGTCACTTGAGTACAGTATCGGGGGAGATTTCTAAAGCCGAGTCACCAAATTTGACTTGGCCGCTCCCGTCAACAACGAATGATGACCTTATCCCAATGCGCTGGAATGAAGGAACATGCCGAAAATGAAAGCCCTCATTTCCAGAAACGCACCTTTATGCTAGCAACCGAACACAAGAAAAAAAATCAAGACCCCGCTACCTCCTCCAGCAAATCGTCGAACACATCGCTGTTGCCTTTTCGAAGCATTTCCATGATCAAACCGAACTGCAGCGAATCCGGATCATTTGAAACAGAGTAATGTTGATTTAAACAAACCTGAGTACGATCTTCCAAACTTTCAAGGGATCTGAACAGGAGCTGTGCTCTGCCTGCCACTTCTATGATCTTATCCCGCGCTTTCCCTGGTTCATGTTTTGTCTGTTCAATTGCGGTTAGATAGTTCGTTATTTGTTTCAGCGTACCCAAACTGCGATGCAAAAATTTTCGACAATATCTCGTTTGTTTTTGAGGGAATTGATAGACAAAAAAGACTCGCAGCTGGCGAAAACTTTACCGCACCGCTCTCTTTCGAGGCTCTTCAACTTTTCTGCTCTGAATATTGCGTCATGGATGGGCTCTTGCAATTTTGCAAGCATGAACGCTTCATGTAGTTGATTCTAGTTTCTGGGAATTGAAAGGCGTCATATCAATGAAACAAAAGACAAACCTGACGCGCAGTATCTAGATGCAGCAGATGAGAAATTATTTCGATTGCCTGTTGACGCTCGACAATTGAGCATGAGTCAAGTAAACGACTTCTCAATATTTTGAAGTCTATTCGAAAGTTATGAAAATCGTCTTCGTTTGCCGATGTACGGAAGGCCTGAATGTGCGGAAGAATCAGTATCAAGAAAATCAACGAAAGACCGTTAATATACCACATAGCATGCCATTAAGTCATTCGCGAAAGAATGAGCACTTAAAGATGCTATCTTGTTCAGACTGTTGCGCGCTGATTCTATTGCCTCCATCATTGCATCATCGCTGATAACAATAGCCGTTCCACTGTCGTCATTCTCGAATGGACTGAGCAGGGTCATTCTCGCGTTCTGTGGAAGAGGCACAGGATGATGCGACAGAATCTCGCTTGATTTCACATCTTCCCGGTCGGAGGAATCAACGCACTGCAAGGTCACCTGAAGCGTCTTATTTTCAGCACTGAGATGCGCGATGCGCGCATTCCAAAGACGGAGCTCTTCAAGCAGTGATGATCCGCGAGATTTTTCCGCCAGGCACAAACAGCAGGCACTTCGAGCAAGAGTTGCGATAGCTTCCGTTCCGCAATGCCGCAGAGCGATCATCGTTTGGGCTGGGGCAGGGATTGCCGCAGTCGCAGGATCAGTATTGTACCTCAGCTGCCGATTGAGGCTAGCTTCAAGTTCCTTGATCCGCATCTCTAGCGCAGCTACGCGCATGCGCTTGCGCTCGCGGTATGCGCTGTTTTGCAGATGAGAAGAATGGCAGGGTAGGGGCCAATTGGTGACCGGCAAGTATGCCTACCGGTTGGACTCCAAAAGACGCCGATCCCTATCGTTTTCAGGCATCTGACGCGGTTTACGGCCGGGCTTCTTACGTGTCGGGTACAGCGGCTGGTGTCCAGATCCGGCGGCGCCGGAGGATTGCATTGCCGGCGGTCGTTTATGTTATATTGACAATAACTGTCGGCGAGGAAGCCCAAAACCGCCCCAAACGGCCATCACCGTTGCAAAGCGCAAAAGTTTGAAAATCTCTATGATGGTTATCGTTGCAACATTTCAAAATCATAAACGTCTTTCGACCAATTACTAATGCAATTTTGCCTCATAGACATCTGCGTCGCGGCAATCTCGAATTTTGGGAAGTGATTGAAAATCAATTGTTGATTAAAAGTGCATGGAACATGAACGAAGATGGAAAAACATGCACCCCATCACCATCTTACTAAAACCAGATATGAGGCAGAAACACAGAAGTTACGGGCGCAGATCGGAATTGGCCGGGTGCAAGTCATTCCGAAATCGAAACCTTCGCGCAAAGGCAGTAATGGTAGCGAACCGATAGCACGGGGTAAGGAAGGTAATTTCTGCGTACGGCAGCAACAAACCAGTCAGTCACATTCGAGGAGATGAACAACAAGCTGGTTCAGACCCTGCAATTCTTGACTCAGAATGGATGAGCAATATTTTTTTTTTCTTATCGCAGTAACTGATTGTCACACCACCGCATATACCTCGTCAAACGCTCGACGGTTTGCTTGTCGAATCATTTCCAGCGCAATCCCCAACTGCATCGTAATTAGTCCGTATCAGTATGCAAAACGAAACAGTTACGTGAATGTAATCGTCCATAACTTTCATTTCGTAAAATATTCGCATAGTTTTCAAATTGAACTTATATTTGTCCGTTGATTCCCCATCTACAAGGTTTGTCTGCAAGCAAAGTAATTCACTACACTGGGAATTATTTTCGAAAAGCATTTACTCACCCACACTGCGTATAAGAATTCATCTGCAATAAGCGCCTTGTCTTTCAACGACGGGCAGCGCAAAAATGCTGATCGCGCAGCCATAACTTTTCCATTGTGTTGATTGTCCAGTTGCTTCATTTTTCTTGCCATCACTCTGACAGCTTCTTCTTCGGAGTTTTTTTCAACTTCGATGAGAAAATCCTTTACTATTGTGCGCTAAAGGACGAGATGTTTTACGCGACTAACGCTACATGTGATAATCACTTACGAGGCGTACCGAATTGAAATACATCATCCAACCAATTATCTCAATCACTTGTTTTCTTTCGAAGATCGTGCACATATCTATAATTTTTCCACGTAAAGCCAAGAATCTCATGCGGCAATCCAGGAAATATTCTTTTTCCAGAGATGTGCGCATGGTCTGAAAAAAAAACTTAAGTTGTGTTCGCTAATGGCATTGACACACCAAAAAGGAATCAAGCATCAGATCTATTAATGAACAATTCACCAGAGAAGGTATAGATTTCAATGAAATGCGTGCGTAATCAACAGCCATGATTCCCACATCATATTTAGCAACAGACATAGCATTCATTTTCACAGAATCACTGCAATAAGTAGTTTCAAAGCAGGTTGGAATTGAATTGGTCAATGGGAGTTCGTTCCTTTCAACAAATCGCGCCGTAGTATCAACTTCGACGTTGTAGTTGCTGGAAACGGGAATCGCCGTGTAAGTTTTAAGGGCCCGTATTTGCGCTTCGAGATTCGCAACATTTGCTTCGGATCGGGCCACCTGCCCTAGTGCCACCAGGGTCCGTGCCTTTTCTGCGGCACAATGAGTGCATCCACTAATAGGATCCAGTAGTGCTGGCGAAAAATCGATCTTGACTCCAGATGAGCGCAAGACAGCTTGCTCGGCCACTCTAACCACTTCAATTACAGAACCAGTCTCTGGAAAATGGTGCCGAGACTGCTGAACTTTATCTGCCAAAGCGAATTCAAGCTCACGGATCCGAGATTGCAGAGTTTCGATCTTTGTGCGTTGCCGCTCACGGAAAGCACTTGAACAGAATCATTGAGAGAACAGGTGACTGGTATTTACCGCTGCACCTCCATGTTGCGCCGTTGTCTTTCTGTTTCTGGCACAGGGCCAGGTTTGCGTCCGGCTTTGCGCTTCGGTGGCGCCGACGGAATATCCGTCCTGTTCGTGGTCACATCTTCCGAAAACATTGAAGTTTTTTTATCTTGAAACGTTTCACAACATTCAGCAAACGAGGTCTTACAGTGAATTCCAACAAAAATCGTCAACAAATTCCATTGGCATCTACCGCTTCTCAGGTTACCGCTTCTCAGGTTACCGCTTCTGTTGGTATCGGCTGTGTTCCGCGCGGCAAAGTTTGGGTCTACGGAGAGTGCACCATGGTGAAGATGCCCCTGTTACGCTTGAGCCTCAAGAAAGCATGGCAGTTGTCGGTTCCGAAACCGCAGATACTTCTATGGTGGCTGCGCTGGTACAACTGATGTTGCGACGAAGAAACTAACGCAGTGTTACGTACGGCGGTTTTTCGGCGACGTTCGAAATGGTCGAGTGATTCTGCGCGACAGAAATTCCGCGTTACGACTGACGGGGCCGTATGTTCACGCAATCGCAGCTGAGGTTCGGAAACAGGACAAATAACTACAAAACGAATTATAGTACCTTTGCCGCCCAAAAAGCGCAATTCTGGCTTTAGGAATCTTTTTCTTGCTGTAAGACTGACTTCGCGCAAAATTTCACTGAGTCGTTACACTGTAAAAATTCAGAACGGGTTTACAACGCTGTTCCAGTTCTTTTTTCACTTGAATTATCACAACGCAATCAAAGAACATTGACAACTTGTCAGTTTTATTTCACAATGAGATTCACATCCATTTTCACTTTTACAGAACAGTAGTTTTTGGAGTTCCAGGCCAGAGACACGCTTGAGGGCCAATCGGAATATCCCAAACAAACGCATGTTTACGCACATCATACTTCCAATTTAGTCTGTCTTTGCATGAAAATTCTCCGTCGTCATCGTCATCATTGACATAACCGTTGAAGTCTTTGTCCTGCGGTACCAAGCCGGGTTTCTCGTCACCACCGTCATCCCAGCACTCGATGGTGTCACCGTATTCATTTGTTATCCATAGCTCCTCGTGGTAATGTTTGAATCCGCTGAAAAGCGGTGGCAGGTGTGGAGTCCAGTCATCCTGGTTCGTGACTCGCAACGTATGGGAGAAGTTGTGGCTGTTGAGCCAGCCAGAGAAAAGGGCGTTTCCAACTCGTGGCTGTGCGAAAGTAATGAGGCTGACGCGGTGTGGAGGCTGTGGGGCGGGCCAATGAAACGATGAGCAAAAAGGATGCGGAAAAAAAACCTAACAACAGTGCCGTTTAACTGTTCAAGGACATCGACGCAGGCAAGAGTTGCTAGTGCGCCACCAAGACTGTGGCCGGTGAACAGTAACCGTGTCGTGGGAGTTGCAAATTCGCTGACGAGAAGTGCACTGACGTTCGCAATTACTTGGTCTCGCACGGCTTCCCAAAGAGACAGGAACCCGTAATGAACTTTTGTTCCTGGAGGGGCAGCGGGCATGTCGAAATCAGGTTTCGCAATCAGCACTATGTCGAGGCGACGAGCAATCAGCTAAGACTGCGAGTAGCGATAGGAAACTCACGATCGGAGATCCAATTGTCGAGGGAGTTTGTACCGCGGAAGGCGACCACGACCGTATTGAGCGACGAGGAAATGGCGACAAAACTTACGCGATGAAGTAAGCAGAGATGGTGTATTTGGGGGGTCGCTCACCCTGAGGCAGCAAAGGGGGCGCCGCCAAAGATAGTGATTGCATCGGGGGCTGTGTGGGGATCGCAGGTGGCGCAGGACCAGCGACGCAACTCGCAAACTGGACAGAACGCGGAGCGAGCGAAGGGGAGGACTGTGGCCTTTCGCAGAGGAGTTGAAAGAGAGAGTTTCATTCATCGGGATGCGGCGGCAACGGCACCTGAATGCGCGCAATGAGGCCGGTGGGCACGGTGGGGGCCGAGAGGCCTGTGCAAGCGAGCAACAACAGCAGCAGGCACAGCAGTTTCATACAAACTGTTGTCTTCCTGGTACATTCGCCACCCGCATCCACTTCCCTCACGGCCTCCAGGCATCCTGTTCCCAATAGAGAGGCACGCCAAGCTCGTGATTATTCGAGAACATAGCCTTTCGCTGGGGATAATATCTGATAGATTTACAACTGTTTGGCTGGCAAGTCGGCGATTGAACGCAACCTTCCATCCTGGATCAGCGGCATGCTGCTATTGATGTTCTGACGTGTCAGTGAAAGTTTACGCAAGCCCGGTTTGAATTCCTCCAAGATGTGTGGAAACAATCGCACCATTGGACGTCTGAGGGTGGCAGAATCGCGCCTAAAGAGAGAGAGCTGTCGGGCGCAAAGACGGAGCGGAGGCGTCGGGTGGGTGCATTTCACTTCGGTTCTTGCGACACCCTTGTACCCAGCGTTTTTCCTGCGCTGGCAGCCGCTACCGCACCGGAAGTCCAGTAACTAATAGATTAAATCTTCAGTTTCAGCCCCAGCCGCGCTCCTGCTGTTTTCAATGCGTTTCAGAGTTTTGTCCATTTCCGTACTCACCAAAATTCGGAGTAGCAGCTTTCTGTGACAACCCAAGTGGGCAATTCCACATGCCTTGTAATGACAGCAATTATTGGCGTTGATAAAAAATCAACTTGCCAGGTACAGCCAAAAACTTCGCATTTTATGATTGAAGTGAACTGCCAAATTTAACTGTTGAAATATGTTGGATCCCTCGAATGCAAAATTTGGCGAGAAAGTGCTTGATTCTAGCTCTGAAAAATGATTGCCTGTTCACTTTTCTCTTGCACCACTTGTTGGTCCAATTTTTTGCTATGTCTCTTCACTTTTTGCAGTAAGGCTGACTTAGAAAAATCTTTGGCAAAGGAGTGGGCTTGACCTAGGTGCTTGACTTGACCCAAGACAAGGGGTTTGATGATTGTAGTAAAACAAGAGATAATATGCGCAACAATTCGAAATGCGCAGCTTTCCAGATTCTTCCATCACACTCCATTACCTTCCGTGATATTCCAGAACACCCAAAAAACTCCGCTATTCTATATTTGTGTGAATTTGTCCAGATTCGTAACAAAACAAGCTCAAGAATCCACATCTTTTATGGTAATCGAATAACAGTTCTGAATGAAAGTTTACAAGTTTCCGACTACGATGAAAGAAACGCTGTTGAAAAGAACAAAGAATAATTACAAAGTGACTTTTTTGATTTGATGAGGAGGTCGGTCATAATACACATTATATAATACAAGGAACCATAGTTTGAATTTCTCTGGGGTCTATTGCCTTCTTTTATTACACAGAGACGAAGTTTTATCCGAAGTTAACCAGCCTTTAGGTTATGATAAAGAAAAAAATTTGATTGAAAATTTACATGATATGAATATTATATCATTTTTACTCCAAAATTCCTGCAGCTCCTGAGATTCAAACGTCAGATTCACGCCAAGATTCTCTGTCATCTCATTGGAAGCGGAAAATCAATAAAATGGAATTACATTCGCAAAGTGATTCAAATCGGCCGCCGTTGCATTTGGGCAGAACGATGCGGACTTCCAACCTACCGTTTAGGAGACCAAGTCCTCGGCCAACGAGAAATCTGAAGCTGCGGCTGCTGATGTCATATGGCACACAGAAGTGAGAATCCATTCCGCGGTCCCGGAAGAGTTCTGTACCGTCGACGAAGGCAGGGCACCTGTAAGCTGCGAGTTATTTTTCAGTACAAGAGCTGCTAGAGTATCTGCAAAGTTCGCAGGCAGGTTGCCGGTGAGGTTTTTGAATCCGAGCGAGAGCGAAGCGAAATATCCACTGGAGGAAGTGAAGGCTGTCGGAAAAGCAGGGATATTTCCAGTCAAAATCCGGGTTGAGTTCGTCACATATTTCGGATCACCTGTCATGTTTCTGATCGTCCGTTTATAAATAAAAGCCGAAAATTGAAGCGCGATGGAACTCACAACACTTGAAAATACTTCGGAATTTGCAAAGTACTGAACAAAGAATCCAAAACTCCTGAGCATTGTGCAATCCAAGTTTGCCAAGATTAGCAAACGAGGCCAGAGCGGAGGGTGGCGCTGACAGTGATGTGGGCGGATTCGAAACGGACAACGAGAATACAGTGCTTGAATCGCAAAATTGGGCTGTAATAATCGACGAATTATCCGTAGAGGCTGTTATGGCCTTCTGCATGCAGTTGTTAACATTGTTTAAGTTGGAAGACCGGAGACAAACACAGATGAGCGCGACGTAGGAGTTGTGAACCCAAAAGCAGCGGCAACTGACAACACGGCCTAAATTTACCGTGATAAAGACAATGCAAGGTCAATGCGAGGCAGATACCTGACAAGTTTGAGTTAATGTTGTTGTCAATGTCAAGCAAAACTGTCAATGAAGTTTCATTGGCGACGCACAATTGCCGCCTTCGCCTAACTGTTATCCTTCTCTCCGTTCTCTTCCTCCTGCTCCTCATCCTCCTCATCCTCCCACACCCACTCCCCCAACTGCGCGTTACCATGTGTGTCCACCATCTCCAAGTGGCGCAACCGCCCGACCGCCACGGGAATCGCGCCACTCAAATTATTGTTACTACATACGAATTGCCGCAGCTCTACAAGCCGTCCGACTGATTCCGGGATCTCGCCAGTGAGTTTGTTCTTGTTCAAATAGAGTCTACGCAGCCGGTGCAGCCGTCCAATGCTTTGCGGCAAAACTCCCGTCAGTTTGTTGTCGCTCAGAACAAGTTGGGTCAAGTTTGCCAAATCACATATTTCGTCGGGAATTCTGCCGGATAACTTGTTCTTAGATAAGTTGAGAGTCACGAGCTTTTGCAATTTTCCGATTTCTTGAGGGATGGAGCCACTGAATTCGTTTTCGTTCATCAAAATGTGAACGAGGTTACTCAAGTTGCCTATCGCGGCGGGAATATCACCACTAAAATTGTTGTTTTGAAGGTCCAGCACGCGTAGATTTCCCAGCATTCCAATAGATGAAGGTATCGAGCCGTCGATTCGGTTTCGGCCCAAATCTAGGAACTCCAGATGCGTGAGCTGAAAAATAGACTCCGGGATTTGCCCAAAAATCCCACACATTCCTAAATCCAATCGAATTAAATTTTTGAAGTCTGCAATCTGCCGAGGTACACGCAGCCCAGTATGTTTCTTGGAAATACTTGAATTTCTGACGTTGTTGACTCGCGGACCGATGACTTTGCCGAATGATGACTTGCTTGCACCAAAATGGGTCGCAAAGACGTCTCGCCAAGTGTCAGGCCATAAAAACATTAGTTCGTCGTATTCGGAAGGTGATCCTCGAGGCAACATGACCATTGAGCGTCTGTTACCAACCGTAACGCCTGACATTTGCTCGACAATACGATCGAGCTCCAGGCGCAAGCTCGACAGAGAGGATGCCGAATCTCGAACATCCGAGAAGTCTTGGGGATCAGACAAACTGACCCCGTTGTTTATGAGACATTCGATTGCAAACTCCTTATCCAGAATGCATTCGTTCACGGCTCGAGAGCATAACCGCAGGCGATGCACGGGCCTCGGGTGAATGTACGATAGTATGCGGCGCACTAAGGCGAAAGGCAGGACGACTTCTGGCACGACAGGAGAATTTCTCATAATCAATTTGAGTTGAAACGGCCTGGGAGAAAAAGGTTCATGTCTTGCCATTCTCTCAGAAGACAATTCACGACTCATATATAGAGCTTTGCCATACTTTGACTCGCTTCTTATTAACAAAAATTGAGCGTCATGGCAGAAATAAGAAATCCAGCGAAGATGTTCAAAAATCAAGCGGAAATTTATTGAAAATCCGAACAATGCAAAGTGTGCAGTTTTTGAATGAAATCCCACAAACATCAATTTTTATCCTTTCACGAGTGCGAGCACGCGGACAGGGATGCTTTGATCGAGGCCCAGATATCCATCGCTCAAAATGTGAATAGAATACTCTTCCACGCCAGAATCCACCCCAACACGGAATTGCAACGAGCATCGCAAAACACGGACATCTGAGTCACTATTGGACGCTACTCGTTTTAAATCAACAAGCTCTTTGGAGGTTTTTTTTCCAAGAGCGACAAACCAACTTTCAGTTTGAACCTTCGGAAATTTCGGAGCGTGCACTTTAAAGTCGGAATTACCACGCGAATTCTGCCGCCTCAAAGTAACTTTCGCTTCGTACTCTTTGCCGCAGTCCACCTGCCATACCCCATTTTTAATAAGACTGCCGTCAATAGCAACTTCTGCCTCCATCACTGGCAACTTCAACACTACATTCACAATCTCTTGCGCATCGGAAGAGCGTATTCCAGGTAATGTAGAGAAAAGTCGAATCAAATCGATGCTTGGCATCTTGCATAAGTCGGTCAAACTTTCAATCGGTTTGTTTTTGTTGTTCCGTAAAATCTCCGTATGCTCCTCCGTCAGATGCGGTAATGTCAGAATAGGAGAGTCCGATGGCCAACGTGCTTGCTTGATTGATTGCATCATTGTGATGATGCCCAAGCAAGTTTCGAGAAATCCATTTGCCGCACTGAAATCTATCATCGCCTGCATGATGCGGATAGACTGATCCAAAACAGATGTCGTATCTGTACTGTAATCTGAGCAAGGTAAACTTCTGACTCTAGTCAAATGAGCTTGTAAAAGCAAAAACGCCTTCACATGAGCGTCGTCAAAACCAAGGTGCTCTGGGATTCCGCCAAAAATCTTCATTTCTGGCTTCCAGTATATCACAACTGGAACAGGAACGTCTTCTTCTAGTCGTTGATTCAACTTGTCTTCGGTATGACGCAGCGGAAGTTCGTCGTACTCAGGGGCATCAGCAAGAACTCTTAACAGTCTGGCAAAATCGCCATCTGGCCGTTCGCCTTTCTCAGGATCGCCTTTGGATTTGTAGTCCCCGCTCAAACGTCTTTTAAATAATCCAACAGTCTTGTACGACAGATAATAGTAACTCGCAATGCGTCCGTACACCTTCGGAGCGACGAAAAAGTCTTGAGTAATTTCAATACAAGCCGCGTTTGCCAAATCTTGGAACGTGGTTTCAATAACTGATGACAAGAAAGCGCTGATTCCGTCAGGTGATGTGTTTTGGACTCCATAGTAAGTCGGATTCTACATAAAAATCAGTTCTATTTCATTCAAAAACACCCCCACCATTTGCAACCGTCGGTAGAAGTAGGTCCAGGTCAAGTAATCCACTGCATCTTGCTTAGACTTAATCGTTCCACCAACAACTTCGGCGTTCAAGTGATCATGAATGCAGTTGTGTAAGCTACTTTCCACCGGAAAAGGTTCGTGGAGAAACTTCTTGTAGAAATTCTTTTTGGAATCGTGAACAAATATTCTTGCCACTCCAGAATCATCGAATTGAGGACGCCCGGCTCTGCCCATCATCTGTAAAACATCGGTGATAGGGAAGTCAACGTATCCGCGCGTTTTCGCGTCGTAATATTCTGTGCCTTTGACGACAACTAAATGTGCAGGATAATTTACTCCCCAAGCAAGAGTGGAAGTGGCGATCAGAATTTGGATCTTCCCATTGACAAAGAGCTCTTCGCTCAACTTGCGATCGCCGTCCACCAACCCGGCATGATGCAAACCGATTCCGAACTGCAGGGATAGCTTCAAGCTTTGATCCTTCACAGACACGGTAAGAGATTCCAAATCATGCTCAGCCATGTGTAAGAAGCGCTTTGGATTGTCTTCAAGGCCGCAAAACGCAATCAAATCTTGTGCTGTCAATCGAGTCTGCCGACGAGAAGACACAAACACAATCACCGGTTTCGTTGGAGAATGAGTTAAAATCGCAGAGTACGTCGGTTTGTTCATGGACATCATCCGTGGACAATCTTTACAAATATTAGTTCACGCCAAATCCTTGCTAAGATACTCAACATTGCTTTCCGGAAAAGCCATCAATATAAACCTCCAAGGGAACAGGGCGAACAGAATGTCGGAAGTTGAATAATCCTTGATGTTTAATATGCAGCCAATCTCCCAAATCATTGGCATTAGCCAGAGCTGTACTCAATCCTACAATACGAATTTTACTGCCAGTCTTTTCGCTGATGTAATTCATGCGTGAAACTATAACTTCCAAAATCGGACCTCTGTCGCCACCGAGCAAATGAATCTCATCTATGATCACTAGCGACACATCTGTGACATATTTTCGCGTTTGCCAGCTTCGACTGACACCGTCCCACTTTTCGGGTGTTGTGATGATTATATCAGCGGTTTGGATTGTCTTTAGATCGGGAGTAAGGTCGCCCGTCAGTTCAACAAGATTCTTTCCCATTGGCCCACAAAGCCTTGCCCGCCAGTCTTGCACGCGCTCACGGACCAGAGCTTTAAGCGGGGCGATGTATACGACTTTTGATTTTGGATAATCCCGGAATGAAGACCTGGAAAACGGCGAATTGAATCCTCGAAGAACTTTGAAAAACTACAAACCACAGAGCTAGCTCAGCAGCAACCGTTTTTCCAGATCCAGTCGGGGCGCCTATGAGAGCATTATTATTTGTGTGATAAAGTGTATGAAAGATTTGAGTTTGAACAGGGTTGAAGTAATCAAATCGCTTTTTGCAAATCGCTTCCAAAACAGGGTTATTTAACGCAGATACTGGAAGTGGTTGCAAAGGAAGAAGATCAGTGTGAGGAGAACGTTGCATTGTAGGCAGAATTAAATGCTTGAAGGAAATAGGTTCGGCACCCTCACACCCGACCCACTTGTCACTCAAGTATCGGACAAATATCTGAGGGGGTAGCTGGTCGACAGTTGACGATGTACGCGGAATTGGAATGGTGAAATTCAGCACGTGCGGTTCGCCAATGGTTCGTTTCGTGAGTAAAAAGTACTCTGAGTGCAGTATCTCGATACTTTCAGCGTCTTCAACCCACAACCAAAAGGGTTCGGCATTTCCATGGATTCTGTCGTTCCAATAAAAGTCTGTTCCGACGGTGAATTCAAACTTAATCTCAATGAAACCCGAACCTGGTGTGATTTTCAAATTGATACGAATGACAGTTTGGGTGATTGGAGCGATTTGCGTCTCAAGCACCAACGATGGGAATTGTGCGACGCAGGTCGACACAGTTTTACCCATTTTCATATGTCGAACCGCACTACCAACTTCTTTCTCGTCCATAGAACGCATTTCTTCTACAGACAAATTCGATCGATTGAGCTTCTCGATTATTTCGAAAGGCAGGTCAAACTGAGAAAGAGGATGCTCAAAAGACCACATTCTTCGGTCAACTGATTTGCAAAGAGATAAAATAACAGACGCGGTTGGTCCCCAATTTCGAGACAAACATATCTCGAACAAGGCCCGAAGAATTCTTGCAGAATTCTGGGCAACATATGCGCAATCGGAAACAAGAGCAAAATCATTGATTGTCGCCCTCGATATGTATGATTGAAGCAAGATGTTCGTCTTCCCATGAACAGTATCGGTTCCGCCCTGGGAGTCATCATCCTTAGCGAACAAAGAGGAACGGACCAAAAACTCACTTTAACATCACAATATGAGGAGTTTTTCAGCAGACCTTTCAACTCCGGTAACTCTTCGTCTCTGAGTTTTACATTTTCGAATTCTGTGGCATGACTGAGCATGCTAAAAACATCTGCTTCAGTCATTGAAGGTCGCATTAGCGTATTGAAAGCTTCGATTGTTGCATGGCGAATATAATAACTGCTGCTGATTCTGCACAGGTCTTTCGGAATGAGAAACTTGTTCGTCTCGTCAAACACAATCATTTGCGCCTTGTGTAAATTCCTTGCGGCAATCGTAATCAGTTCTCCACACCTT
Organism: Entophlyctis luteolus; assembly: GCA_027604725.1. Classification (NCBI taxonomy): domain Eukaryota; kingdom Fungi; phylum Chytridiomycota; class Chytridiomycetes; order Chytridiales; family Chytriomycetaceae; genus Entophlyctis; species Entophlyctis luteolus. The sequence goes on along the minus strand of JADHYT010000058.1, from coordinate 82,332 downwards.
TTGCCCAAGTTTGGATCATCTTCAAGGTCTTTCCAGTCGAGGCCATAATGAAAGGGATTTTTGCGCATCCGCACAAACAGGTACGAGTAAGAAAGCCACTTTATGGCTTCTTCGACATTGGTTACTGTTCCTAGGGAGATCTCGGCATTCAAGTTATCCGTTAAATGTTCGGCAAACTTTGACTCAATTGGATGCTGCATAGTCATTGCGGATACGTAGTGGTTGAGCTTGTCGTGTGTAGTAACAATGTATCCGACACCCCGGTCTTCATACTGCGGCCTTAAATAAAATTAAGGATCGCAAAAATATTGAAAGACACAAACCGTCCAGCGCGACCGAATATTTGCAGAACGTCCAAAATGGATAAATCGACAAAAGATCCTTTTTCTGAATCGTACAATTGCGTTCCTTTAATGATGGCAGCATACGCAGGCAAATTAACACCCCAAGCCAGAGTTGCTGTGCAGCAAAGAACACGGATGAAATCCTTTTCGAAAAATTTTTCGACCATATTTCTATCGCTTCGCAGCATTCCGGCGTGATGAATCCCAAATCCAGACCCAAAAAGTTCCTTCAGCTCTTTGTTTCTGGATTTCGCCATTTCTTTAACGGCATTGGCGTAGTGGACGTCTTCTTTGACACTTTCAAAAATTCCTGTCAATCCGTCAGCCAATGCTTCGTCTCGAAGCATCATGGCTGTTTTAACCGTATCCTTTCGCGAGTGAACGAAAACCATCACTTGGTGACCTTCACGAACAAGTTCTACAACTTTTTCATAACATACTCGATCCATATGGGCTCTGGACGATGCAGAACCTGCCCGACCTTTGACTCCAACAAAATGCTGTTCCAAAGGAACCGGGCGGAAACCAGAATCGAAATAGAACAGGCCTTGATATGGGTTCACCCTAATATACTTTGCTGATCAATGGTTGAAAACGTGACTATTAGACAAACCCAAGGAACTGAGCAACGTCGACGTAGTTTGGCAGAGTTGCAGAAAGTCCCACAATTCTTATCAAGCTCTGGCTTGTTTCAACTTGCCGTTGGGTTCTCGATACAATGCTTTCTATTACACTTCCCCGACCTTCATGCAGCAGATGCACTTCATCAATGATGAGCAGTTTTACTTTCTGCGCCAATTCTGTGTCACCAACGGCTTTCCTTGTCACAACGTCCCACTTCTCTGGAGTTGTGACAATCATTTGTGTCGATGCAATTTCTGCTTTCGTCAATTGCATGTCGCCTGATGACGAAAAGCAATTAAGTGCCTAGTCTACTTGTAAACTCATTCAAAAATACCTGTTAATTCTTTAACTGTGATTCCTAAACCACCGTCCGTTTCTGAACCTCCCAATCTCTTAGAAAACTTTGAAACAATTTCAGCCGCAAGAGCTTTCATGGGCGCAACGTAAACAATTTTGAAATCATTCTTCATAATGAAGTGGTTCTTCCTGAATTGCGAGATGCATTTTAAAACCGTCAACATTGCAACATCAGTTTTTCCGGCGCCAGTCGGGGCGCACACAAGCATATTTTCGTTAGTTTCAAAAGCTACAGGGTAAACAAGACTCTGAACTCTGTTCAAGGTCTTGTAGCCGCGATAAGCGGCCTGCATCCAAGGTTCAAATCGTGTTATCGAGATTAATTCTTCGTTTTCGCGGCGAGGAGCCACTTTCGCAACTGGGATGGTAATTTCTTCATACTCTTGATAATCTTCCCGAGTGGATCCAGCGGGCAGTGTCATTCGTACTCCAACCATTGCAGAGTCAGTTTCAGCAGCTTGATATACATGAGGGTATTTGACAGTAGGCTTGGACGTAAACGACTGCGTCGAAAGAAAAATGTTCGAAATGACATTGCATTGCTGGTATTTTTACCGGATTGGATATTCCAGAGCCCTTCGCGTTCATTAACTGCTGTTCCCGTGCACGCTTCAAATGCTCTACATCAAAACCCAGCATGACAGCTGATTCTGCTAGGTCATTTTCTTCTCCCGTCATTTTCGAGCGTTTTTTTGCTTCTTTCCGTTGTTGCTTCAGGGCTTTCTTGTCAGACTCAGACATGACAGTGACTTGTGCGCCATATTGAGGTCTCTGCTTGATTTTCTCTGGTTTTAAGTCTTCTATCGCTTCCGCTTTTGTCTATTTTTAATTTGTATTTGTTCGCTAGAAATTTGTACCAATAACTTACATTGACAGCAATGTTAGAAACTATCTCCTTCCGATGAACCAAAAGCTTCGATATAAAGTCCATGTTTTCAAAACCAAGCGAATCGAGAAGATTGCTTTCAATGTCCTGATCAGATTCGGCCATTCGCAGAATTGTGAAAATCTGAGTGCATAGTGCGAGAGGCGATAGTGTGTCAGCATCTGCAAACTTTTCGATGTGATTTTCGCATTGGCTGTGGAAAGGAACACGGAGGGTTTTAGCAGGGAAGTTCGCAAAAGTGCGGCCTTCATGCCTGAAGAGCCAATCCCGATCGAAGCTTGCGCTCGATGCAGCAGTTCCGCTTCCGAACACCGCTCCTTCGATTTGCTCACTAGAATGCACCGAATCGGCAAGTGCGGTGTCCTCGTCACCTTCAGCCAAACTGTCGGTGTCGGGCAGAGTTGTCGCGTCCGAGCAAACAGAGTCATTAACATCGTCACCAGTGTCACGCGCTGCGTCATCAAGTGCTGCGCGCACTCGAGTACTTAATATCACTGGATCCACGAAGGGCAAATCGCGGCCATACTCGTTGTCGTCGAAAGTGCTCTCTTGCTCGCGTGCCACGCGGTCCTTGAAAGCTGCATAGACGTCCGCCGTCCATCCGTGAACGGCAGAGCTTGATGCTGGGTTTGACTTCAGGCTGGTGAGCAGGCGTGAGAACATGCCCGGACGACTGTTTTTTGGTTGGTTTCTCTGTCCTCATTTTTTTTTTGATTTGTTGGCGCTAAGTCACGGCACCACACTCGCCAGTGAGAAAATTGACGGGCATCCCACGTTATGTCGGCACGAAGTCTTGCGATGTTGGCGGTAAAACAGATTCCTTTTGAATCTCAGAGTCCAGATCTGCGAAAGAACCTCCTCAATCGCAAAGCGCATTCTCGTCCTTCTCTGAAGGATCATTTTAAGTTATTTATACGCACACCTAGTTGTTCCGTCACTTTGGAGATCCAAAACTGCCCGATTCTTAGAAAACCCTTTTCGCCCGAAACCACGAAACCAGAGGCTCGATAAGGGTGTGCACAATGCTCCCATCTTCTGTTCTCATTGTTTTCTTACATTTTCATGCTTAATCGCCGGTGAATCGCTGAGGGATTGTAATATTGTGTCAAAGGCATAATTAGCTATTCAGATCCTTAAGGTGCTTGGAATGAACTCTAACGGAGCCGTTCTTCTGGATTCTTCTGGAGATGACTCTGCAACAGCCAACGGGAAAACAGCTAACGGGAAATGTATGTAACGCTTTTTCAGTGACCAAGTCTCTTAAAAGTGTTCGCTCCTTTTTCATTCTCTCTCCAATTCTACCCGTCTTCCTTTAGTACAACATTTGTTGCATTATGAAATATGATTGTTTTCAGTGGCGTACGTGATGATAGGTAATGTAGAGGAATGTTTGTACATGTCCATTAAAGATAATACCAATAAACAAGACAATATTTATTTTTTTTTTGATGACCAAAATGAAATACAGAAGTGAATAAAAATCGTAAATAGCTACTCGTATCAAGGAAATTTATTTCGGAGTGAACGCTGTTGTGCTGTGGGGAAGAAAAATCTGAAGAACTGGCACAGTAACGGTGGCAACTGTGAAGTACAGCAGCGATCGTAAAAACAGTCATGACAAAACGGATGCGGTGATTGAAGCAAATTATTCATCGGTGATGGGGCTTTCCGGCGGCGATGGATGGAACGATGACATTGCAGACGGTGCTTCTAAAGAGGCGCAAACGCACCGGATGCGTGGCTCGCAGCCGACGAGACAGCCAAGGTGGGAAGGGTAGGCAGTGCCGAGGGCCTGGCGCACGCACAGGGACGGGCAACAGAGGGAGAGTGCGAGCAAGCCACGGCGTTGCGACCGAAGAAATTGCCGCCTGCCCACTTTCCGCTCAACTCTCACTTATTTTTGCAAAAAACAAACCATGACGGGCGGTGTCGAGTACTTTGCCACCAAGAAGATCCTCTACAAGGGCCCGGACTCTCGCGACCCGTTGTCCTTCAAGTACTACAACCCGGACCATCTGGTTCTCGGGAAACGTATGGTGCGTTGTTCTTGTGCGCCCGTTCCCGGTGGCTCCATTCATCCCCTTTCACCCGCAGGAGGACTGGTTGCGCTTCTCCGTTGTCTACTGGCATACATTCAGGTTCAACGGGTCAGACCCCTTTGGCGTGAGTCGTTTGTAAAAAGTGCGTTGGGAGGCGCCACTAATATTCCGAGCAGACCCAAACCCTGTTTCGTCCTTGGGACACTTCAGACGTACTAACGGTCAGCTACGACGCTCTCCTGGCGTCATGCTGCGCCCGCGTGGACGCCGCCTTCGAGGTCTTCACCAAACTGGGGGTCAAGTTCTACGCGTTCCACGATCGCGATGTTGCTCCCGAGCTCGGATCCATCGACGAGAGTAACAAGCTTCTCGACCACGTTACTGACTACATGCTCGTGAAGCAGAAGGAGACCGGTGTGAAGCTGCTGTGGGGGTGCGTTTATCCGGGAGACATTTTACCACTGCCACTCATTCCATTCCTTTAGGACAGCAAATCTCTTTTCTGCCCCAAAGTATGCATGCGGTGGTGCCACAAACCCAGGTGTGTCTCCTTTTCGCTGCATTTATTTTTTTGCGGGTTCAACCTTTCCACCTAGATGTGAGAATCTACGCCCAAGCTTGCGCTCAGGTTAAGAAAGCAATGGAAGTCACACATAAGCTTGGTGGTGAAGGCTACGTGTTTTGGGGGGGACGTGAAGGCTACCAATCCTTGTTGAACACCGACATGAAGAAGGAGTTGGATCATATGGCGGCATTCTTCCATATGGCGGTTGCGCACAAAGCCGCCATCGGTGCGAATTTTACTTTTTATATCGAGCCTAAGCCAAAGGAACCAACAAAGCACGGGGTCAGGTGCTTTCTTTTTTTATTATTATTTTAATTTTATGTGCTTAATCCAGTACGACTACGACGCTCAAACCGTCATGTGCTTTTTGAAACATTACAATCTTGGTAACCCGTCTACCATTTGTAGGTGATATCTAATATTGTTGCCAGACGACCACTTTATGCTCAACATTGAACCTAACCACACTACCCTCGCCGGACACGCGTACGAGCACGACATTGTTATCGCGGCTGCTTATGGCAAGCTTGGATCAGTGGATTGCAACACTGGAGACGAACTCCTTGGCTGGGACACAGGTGCATTATTCCTACCCTTGCCAAACGCTTTGCATTTAATGCAAACAACAGACCAGTTTTTGATGGATGAGCGTAAGGCGACGTTAGTCATGAAAGCAATCATCGATATGGGAGGTTTCACTACGGGAGGGATGAACTTCGACTGCAAGGTTCGCCGTGAATCGACAGACTTGGAAGGTTATTGTTAAGAATTTCTGGCTCACATCAGCTGACGTGTTTGTTTATTTGCGATTAGATATTTTCATCGCGCATATTGGGTCCATGGACACATTCGCGAAGGGTCTTCTTAATGCAGCGAAGGTTGTCGAGGACGGCCGCTTGGATGCCATGCGAAAGAGCCGCTATGCCTCGTGGGAGACGGAGGCACTGGGTAGGAAGGTCGAGTCGGGCAAAGCGTCGTTTATTGAACTTGAGGCGTTCGCCAAGGAAGTGGGTACCCCAGACGCTATCAGCGGAAAGCAGGAACTGTATGAGAGGATTTTGAACGACAGCTTGTGAATGCGGAGTTGTTTTGTAATTTTTTTTTCTGTATGCTTTGTTTGGGTTCCCAGTTGCACAAGAATGTCTCTTGCAGTTTAATTTCCGTCGGACAACGGAAGAAAATTTCACGTTGGGTTGAGTATTCGGAAATGTGTCGTTGCCGTAATCAAATCAGTCAATTATCCAATATCCTGCGCTTTTGACCTCTAATTCGATATAGAAATTTCGGTCTTTGAAACTGACCACGATAATAGCACCAACAGAGCACGAATTGAAGATGACTCAAAGCGGGCATCGGCATTGGTCACGTGTATTGGTGCCCCACACATTTTGCTCATGGAAATTTTTATGACTGATTTTCAACTATCATCCTCTAACCTGCGGCCCCTGATAAAACCATTTAAATTTGTGACTGCGAGAAAGTTACTGCTGGAGAATTGGAGGCAAAGTAAATAAAAAAAGCAGTCATTAATTCGCAGCGATTCGTGCAGCTGCGTCTTCTTCGAGATATAATCGAGGAAAAGAAAGCCAAGACGCGGTTTTGCTCTTCAGGCAGACAACGCACAAGGAAACGAGGCACCAGAGTATTTTGCCAATAGGCGCTAGCTGCTAACTGTGTTGATAACTACTGAAAGTGACAACCAAAAAATGGTCCATTGAGTCAATGTTTGTTCACAGTTACAGATGGACGGAAATTACAAAAGAGAATAATAATTGATACCAGCGTTGTGTTGCTGAAGAAAGTCGATTCAAATTGGCTTATGTATCCACTAGCAGCAAGTTCAACGTAGCTTGCAAGAAGCCATCTGATGACGCCATTTCAGTAGGAAACGTTCAAATTTCAAGTCGAAAAGATTTGGAACTTGATTTTTGTGGCTTTACGATTGTTCGTGAATTGCAGGCAAGTCATTCACTAGATCCATTTCAGCGTAGGGCTGTGTTGCATTTTGGACTAAACCACTCTATTATCTGCAATCTTATTTAAGGTGCTTCTATACATTTTTTTTTTTTTTTTGCTTTTTTGGACTCCGGGTGATTTCATCGATGACATTCGGACCGGCCCACCACTCTTTCAGCAGTCTTGAAATGCTCTATTTTGTGATCATTTCCGTGAGTCTTCTTTGCGCACATACAGTTCAGCTCTTGTTTACTTTTCTGTCTCGAATGGTTCTTTTATCACTTCAATACTTCATCCAACTGGGTCAGTACAATTGGTGCGCTGCATGAAAACGAACGAGAGAGGCTATTGAAATCTTGACGTCAGCTTCTTTTTATCGCGATGGGATGCTTTGAGACATCGGCAGCCGAACTGGTGTTTTGATAGGAACCGGGCTAAATTGTATTCGTTGCCTGCACTCCACACTGCGGCAAAAGCCGTGCGCGCCTGACCGAATCCCGCCTCACTGCCCGCAACGTCGCGTGTCTGGGCAACCGGCGCGCGCCCGCCACTGCGGTTGTCTCCGAAATCGTCTTCGTTTTTCGATGATGCTTCTCTGCCGCCGCGCGTGCGCGCGCTCTGCCGCAGCCGCCGCCGCAGTGTCACGGCCGCCGCTGCTGCTGTCATTCCCGCGCCGGCGCGTATCCGCGTCCGCGCTCGCGTCGGCCGCCGCCGCACAAGCCGCCACGCCTGCTGCTGCCGGGCCCGCCGCGTCGCCGTCCGCGTCGGCAGGCCCCGACGCGGCGGACGCCCATCTGGGCGCGCTTGCGTCATTCCTGGCTGCCTGTGCGGTGCCGGCTCAGAACGCCCAGCCTCTATCGTGCCAGTCGCCGTCATCCTGGGCTGATACAGTCGCTGCTGCGGAAGCCCTGGTGGACAAACACGGCAGCCCCGTTCGTGCTGCCTCGGATCTGCTTGGGGCGGACCTATCGCTACTGACTTCCAACATCCGTCGTCTCCTCGGGTCGGACCATCCCGTGCTCCATTCAATAGCATCCTACTACTTTTCGAGCACGGGGGGCAAACATATCCGGCCAATCCTAGTCCTCTTGATAGCCCATGCAACTGCGCCCATTGCGCGGCAATCGCCAAGCAGGTCGACGCTTTCATCGCAAGGCGTCGACGATCCGATATCGCGGCAGGCAACAGTGCAATTTGCCGCGCGGAGCGATAAGGAGGCGTCGGAAGTCCTCGCTGCGCAGAGGCGGCTGGCGGAAATCACGGAAATGATCCACACCGCGTCGCTGCTGCACGACGATGTGATTGACGCGTCGCTGACGCGCCGCGCGCTGCCCACGGTCAATGCCACCCACGGCAACAAGATGGCTGTGCTCGCCGGCGACTTTTTGCTTGCTCGCGCGTCCGTCGCCCTTGCCCGGCTGCGGAACGTTGAGGTCGTCGAGCTGCTGAGTACGGTCATTTCGGACCTTGTGGAAGGGGAATTCATGCAGCTGAGGAATTCTCTGCTGCGCAGAGGCAGTGCCAGTATACCTCCTGCGGGAGACGGTGATACTGCCTCTGCGTCTGTTGCTGACGCTGAGAAATTTTTCGGCAACACGTCTCTTGCTCCTCTGAATATCCCACGACAGTTTGAGTCGGACTCATCAAACGCCCGTTTCGAATACTACTTGTCTAAAACATTCCTCAAAACTGCAAGCTTGATCGCAAACAGCTGTAGAGCATCCGCAATCTTGGGCGGTTGCGACGAAGTTGTCGCCGACGCAGCTTATCGCTACGGCCGATCGTTGGGCTTGGCCTTTCAAGTATTTTTCAGAAACCTTTTTTTTTTTTTTTTTTTCTTTTCTTTTTTGATCTGATTTTGTTCGCACGTTTATTACTCAGGTCGTTGATGACTTGCTAGATTTTACGGTTTCTGCCGACGAAATGGGGAAGCCTGTTAACGCGGACGTGAAGCTTGGCATTGCGACCGCGCCTGTGCTTTACGCGGCATGCGAATTCCCGGAGCTTGATGGGGCGATTGAACGCAACTTCAAACAAGACGGAGATGATGCGCTGGTTATTATTCCTTTTTTTTTTTTCCTTTCTTTCTTTCTTTTCCTTCGTTTTTCAGTACTCGTTATGATTTCTCACAGTTCGCACCCCATTTGCAGGCAATCAAACTTGTTCATGCCAGTTCCGGGATTTCCAAGTCGCGAAATCTGGCTGCGGCATATTGCGCCGACGCCGTTGACGCCATCAGTGTGCTTCCTGATTCCGAAGCGAAGGCCATTCTGATCCTGTTGACAAAAACCGTCCTGACAAGGAAAAGCTAGTATTTTTTTTTTTTTTTTTTACTTTCCGTTCCTGCTTGGGGGTTTTTTTGTTGCTGCCGTCCGATGGCTGCGGGAGAAGGCTGTTTTTTTATTATTGTTTTTGTGTTCTCCTCTTTTTTTTTTTTATTTTTATTTCTTTTGTTTTGTCATTAATAAAATGGTGCACGCTCCAACAGTTAATTCAAACATGAAAAGAAGTTAAAAAAAAAAAAAAAAAAGAAAAAGCAAGCAACAATGCACAAAGAAAATGTTTTTTTTGGGGGGGGAGGGGGGAATTTTCACAATTTATTTATTTTCTTCGAATTTTTCATTGAGTGCCAGCTTCTCATTCCGCTTGCAGAATGTCACACACATCCAGTGAAATTGAAGCCAAGAAAAACAAACCATAAAAGAGAGAAAGACAAAAAAAAAGAGTGTAAAGAGCACTGTTGGGATTTCACAAAACAACGTAAATATATGCACGAGAATGGGAAAAGTGAACAAAGAAAAAAAAATAAGGAAAAAAAATCACAAGGGTGCTAGCTACTCAGTAACGCACACTTCGGCCAGTAGCAGACGAAACCCTCGAAGAAAGCTGTGTCTGCTTTTTGATCGTTCTCTTCGTGCCAGCCGGGGCGAGACACGACATTGGCACAATTCCGCTGGCAAGAGTCGAAGCGTTGGTGGCCATGCACCAGCCGTCGTCAAAGGACTCTTGAATTGTAAGAACGTCTCCAAATTTAAGCGACATTTCGTCATCCTCGCGCGCAACGTACTGCGAAATGACCTGCATTTTCATGATCAAGTTGGCGGAGTCTGCGGCGCTTTCAAAGGCTGTGTAGTTGGACTCTCTAAATTTGCCCTTGTTGGCAGCACCAGCAGCACGACCAGTGCCACTTTGGAAACCTGTAAAGTTGGATTCCCTGCGCTTGGTCTTGCGCATCTCGCGCTTGAACGATAGTTGTCTGGTGACGGACCCAAACATGCTTTCAAAGATACTTTTCCGTCTGTCGTCAATGCCATCGTCGCCGTCGGGCCTGTAGTCACCCTTCTCCATTCTACGCAAGGTGGCGCGGCCACGGGCAATTGTGCCAAAGTTCTTGACGCCCACAGTTTCAAATTCCTCGTCGTTGTTGCGATATCTTTCGGGAACCTTGCTATCGCCTACAGGTTGGAATGCGGCGTTTGCGGCGCGGTCCCATCGTTCTAGTTTGAGAAAGGCCATCCAGAGAATGGCGAAGCCCGTCATGGCGGCCCAGGCGATGCCTGAGTCAATCCAGGGGTAGTCTCGGGCGGGAAGCAAGATGGCAAGCTTCTGGGCTGTAGTGAGAGCGGCCAAGCCCGTGGCGTTAGACGAAGCGGACGCGACCATGACTGAGGCGCACAAGGTCTTGTCTGTTGAACTGAGCACGGTGCTGGAGCAGAAATCCATTGCATCGGAGGTGAATAGGAATCCCGCGTTTGCGGATTCGCTTTTCAGACCCAGAGAGCATGTGGTGGTGTCGTTAGTGTTAAAGTACATGAAGCAGGCGTCAAATATGGGATTTGTATTTGCCATGGCTGTGCCGTCTGTGGACGGTGTTGAGAATATGACCCTGGCGTTGGCGACCGAGGCAGAGGGAGTCTGGTTGCAGACGGAGGCATTACTGAACAGCCACTGGGTGGTCTGGATGTAGTCGAAGCATGAGCTTTGGCACAGCGGGGAGTATTGGGCCGTCTGAGTACAACCGGAGGCGGCGACGGCAAAGTGGCAAGCGACGGACTGCTCGAAGCGGATGCTGTGGCCGGTGAAACCGGGGCAGTCGTAAGCGGACTGGAAGCTGGCAATGGCCTGGGAGTTGTTGAAGATGGTGGCCATGATGTACTGGTCAAAGTCAGCGACGGAGGCGTAGGAGGCGGTGACGGCGACGCCTGGTGTGAGAAGGAGGTGGTCAGCAAGTCGCCAGCCAGGACGGCAGGGCGGAGGCACTCACTGTTGGCCTGCAGGTCGGGGCATGCGGCGGACCCGGCGAGGGAGAAGCACGACGACATGACAGGGAGAGGGCACCACTGGTTGTGTGTTGTGTGGTGTGCAAATGCAAATGCAAATGCAAATGGGAGACAAGCCACCAAATGAGTTTGTTCGTTCGATGCTTCTTTGTTGGTTCTCATTGATCTGATTGACACTCTCTGTGCACACACACTCTCTCTTTGGGCACACACACACACACTCTCTCTCTCTCTCTGTCTCTCTCTCTTACTCACTGGTGGTGATGGTGCTCGCTACCTCTGCCGTCTGCTTGGTCTTCACTTTCTCTTCACTTCACAATGCTTGCTGCTTTCTTGCCCAAATGAATAATCACAACAAAAAATACACCTATCATCTCGTCACTGCTGCCCCCGCCCCCGCCCCGCAAACTCCTCCTGCGTGTAGTAATGGTACTGCCCTGCTACGTCGTAGTACCCCGGATATTGCGCTGCCCGCACCGCTTCGCCCCCCGCATACTGCCCTGCAACCGGATATGCTGTCGCCGTCTGGCTAAGATACGGCGGCGCCCTGTATTCCACTCCTCCTCCTCCTCCTCCTCCTCCTCCTCCTCCCCCCACAAAATTTGGGTTCATGCTGTATCTGCCACCCGCGCCCGCTCCCGCCGTCGCCGCCGGCGCCACTCCAAGCTTATCGAGGCCGATGGGCTTCGCGTTACTGTACCCTACGCTACCACTTGCCGCCGGTATCGACGTGTTCCATTCCAGCTCAGGCGCATCGCGCTGCCTGTGCCGCTTCGTGCGCTTGTTGACAACATACACAATGACTGCGACCACCACTAGCGCTATCGCGGCCCCCACTCCGCCAATGACCCCGTAGTTTGTTGTTGACGATGCAGTCGATTGCTGCATAGTGCTAGCGTTGGTAGGTGTTGCCATGCTGCTGCTGCTGCTACTACCATCACTGTTCGCGGTGCTGGAAGTTAGTGCAACCACTGCATCGGTTGAAGTCATAGTAGTCCCGACGACTGCTGATGTTTTGCCACTTGAAAAGGTCGATGCCACCTTTGTAGTCGCCGTCGACATACCCGTCGATGTCAGTGATGCAGTTGCCGTGCCTGTCGATCAAAAAAAAATAAATAGAAAATTTTTCAATTTTTTTGTTCGACTTTCCCCCATCCCACTCCAGGAAATAAAAACACACCTGTCAGATCGGCAGTGCCGGAAACCGTGTATGTGGTTGAAGTGCCGATTTCCACAAGCGCGCTTATGGTTCCCGTTTCTGACGCTGCCGGCGCTGCACCGTTGCAGGTCCATGATGTCTGAAGACCGATGACGCCGGACGACGCCGCACTGCAGGCCGCGGAGCCGTCCAGTGTGAAAGTCACTGTAATCGATTCAAGCGAATGGAGCAGAGCAAATCCCGACGATAGTGTGAGCGAGTAAGCGACCGCCGTTCCCGATTGGGCGACCGCCAGTGTTGACTGGTCAGCCATGTGTTCACTTGGACGGACCGGTCTTGCGTCCAAAAATGGAAAATGGGAACTGCCCGCCGCCGTATTGGGTTTTCCATTGTTTGCCAAAAAGGGTTCACCTGAAACATTTTGTCGCTGACGGCCGCGACCTGATCACTGAAACAGTATCAAATATTCGGTCCGAGACCATATGTATTTTATATATATATATTATATATTCTGTCTCTCGCTCCTTCTCTCTATCATTCTGTTCACTGTTATTGCGTGCCCCAACGCATTTCACTGGTGTTGCTGCCGCATTCTGGCCAGCTCTTCGGCAGTGTAGAAATGGTACTGCCCATTCGCGTCGTAGTATCCTGGGTACTGCACGCCAGCGTCGGCCGCCGCTGGGCTGTAGTACCCGACTCCCACGGCGCCTGCCACGTGTTGCTGATGTTGTTGTTGTTGCTGCTGTTGCGGTTCTTCCTGTGGCTGCTCATCCTTCCGTCCTTCGGACTCTTGCGCCGACGGCACCGTTGGAAGCGTCTGGAAGCCAGCCACCACCGGCATCGGCACCAGCGGACCAAAGTAACCAGGGTACTGACTGTAGTCGTACGCGGCACCGTCCATGTACGCCTGCAGCGGATATCCATACTGATCAACAAGCGGGACCGGCAGCTGCCGGTTCAGCGAGGGCATGGCATAGAACTGCTGCTGATGCTGCAGCTGCTGTTGCTGTTGTTGTTGCTGTTGCTGTTGCTGCCGTTGTTGCTCCGTGTGGCGTCTCTCCACCTTCTCCTTGCTGCCGGCAGATCCACCCTTCAGCGTGCTGAGACTATGTGCAGATACAGTCGACGCGCCGCTGGGGTCAAAGTCCGGCGCAATGTTGCGGCGAACATGGCTCTGGCGACGCTGGTACATGTAGAACGCGAGCGCGATGAGCAGCAGCGCGCCAACCGCACCCGCGATGCCGCCCGCAAGCGTGGTAATCGACGGCGCAGTGCCGCCGTCGTTGTTGTCCGACGCCGCTGTTGCGGTTCCAGTTGTTGAACTCGCTGTTGCAGTTTTTGTTGCAGTTGACACCTCGACTACCGGTACAGTGGTCGTCGCTGCAGCCACATTTGCAGCAGCTGTCGCGCTTATCGTCGTGGTTGTGGTCGTGGTCGTAGTCGTAGTCGTAGTCGTCGACGTTGCCGTCGTCTTCGAGGTCACCGCGGCTGTGCGGAGAGTTGGCCTCGATTTTGAGATCACATTGAACACCCACTGACACAAACCTAACGGAATCGTGGGCGACAGCGCACTCGTCACCGATGGTTCCAAAGTTGTGGCAGTCGTCGCCATTATCCGTGAGTTTGATTGACAAAATTTTACGGTTTTAATCCCACAGACAATTTTTTACATCTTTGATCCATCACGTCTTTTTGATTTCTTTTCCGAAGCTACCCAAACCCGAAAAAAAAAATAACTGATGGTCCTAAATAATCCCCATCACACTGGAACACTGGAAAAGACACTGAAAAATTGATGCGCGCTTGCTTCTACAGAATGCAATATTCATGGGTAATGGTAATCGCCGTTCTCGTCCACGTGCCCCACGTACTTAAGCATCTGTGACGGCGAAGAGCGGTCCACAGTGCGCACATTTGGACGTGCACTGTCAGCTCCCTCTGTCGGCAAAATACCATTCTCTCTGGGAAACTCACGGCCGAATTGGCGGGTTGGACGATCGATGCGTGCAATAGATGCTAATGGTGCTGCGCCATCACGATCCTTGTTGCGAGGCAAAGATTGCCCCCGAGGTAAATGCGGACGCGGCGGCGTCGACGATCCGCGCATCACTTGATTTTCCATACTGTCGCCATCAATAGACCACCCGACACCACCGCCACCGGCAACTGCCTGAGACAGAATTTCCTCCATCTCTTCCTTTTGCTTTCGTCGTAGTGATGCGCGCCCTACAGGCTGTTTATACTCCAGCATCGTACCGTCTGTTTGAAGTTTTATTGGACCCAGTCCTCCAGCTTGCGGTTCAACAGTGTGAGAATAACTGAAAAAATAAAGATGAATTTCTAATCAACTCGAAAAATTAAACATAGTAAAACCTGTCCTGTCCTATCGTCGACGGATTTGGTCGATTATACTGTGCATACTCATTTCCGACATTTGAGTTGGTGGTCTGTTCAGGTAGCGAGCTAAGGGCTGCATACCGATCAACCAGAGCGCTACCACTTCCTGACTTCGAATAAGCAGTCTGCTGCTGATATTGTGTCTGTTGCTGCTGTTGTTGATACTGCAGCAGCGGTTCGTCTGAGATTGCAAAAGGTTGGTAGGACAGCTGCAGATGATTTGCTGATGCAGCGACGGGAGGCACCTCAGTATACCACCCGTAGTTTCCGGGATACGCGTTGGCCCACAATTGTCTCTGCAGTTCAGATGCTTGCTGCCGCTGGAAGTTTTGCGTCTGGCGCAGATCGTTAAAGAGGATTTGCTGTGAAGGTGGCGGAGCTGGCAACGTCGGATATTCCGAAATATCGCTTGGCAAAAGCGCCACTGCATCTGTGGTAGTTTGTGGTCGACCACCGAACGGTACCACCTGCAACGCGTCGAATGTTGTAGGCCACTGCTGGCGAGGCATCGATACTCCCGTACCACTTAGTCCCTTGTTCTTCACATCACCGCTTCGACCGCTGATGGTTCTCTGCATTGCACTCGTTGTTGCTGTCGTTGTGCCGGACTCGCCCCACTGTGGCGGGGCGGTAGCGCGTGCCAGCGCGTCCCGTCGCCGCTGCCGTCGGCGTTTTCGGCGGAAAGCAATCGCGCCAACGGAGGCAGCTAATATGAGCACTGCAACGGCCGCCCCGATACCCCCAAAAAGAACATTCGCCGGCACAGTTGCCGCAAGGTCTGCGCTTTGCACAGCCAAGGTGGCCGTCGAAGAAGGGGTTCCCAGGGCGACGCCACTTGCAATGCCTCTTGCAGTTACGGCCGCAGTCAAAGAACCAAGCAGAGTTTCCGACTGAGCCGAAGAATTCATCGAAGTGCTTGGAACCGATGGCGCCCCGTACACCGCGCCAGGAAGTGCCCCGGTTTTCGATATAGAAATCTGAGATGGAGGCGGTTGTGTGTTTGTTGCGGGAACGGCGATGGTGCACGTAGACGGCGAAGTTGGAGGGCCGGCCGTGGTGGCACAGGCGACAGTGCACAGCTGAACAGTGGAAGTTGTGGGGATAATTGATTCCTGTGTAGACTCTGTATCTTAGGTTAGCAGGCGGAGACGATGCGGACCGAAGGAGGCTGCATGACCTTCAGGAACAAGCACATTGGTTGTGACATCAGACATTTCGTCTTTATTCACCATGGCCATCTCAACCCCACGAAACCCTCTGTGCTGACAACTGGCTCACCGTACCAGGTAAACATCTCAGCAAGTACAAGAACAGACAAGAAACGACAAACTAAAAGCAAAAATACAACTAAAAACGATTGCCGAGCTGTGGTCACTTCATTTCGGAGCATTGAAGTAGTGATACTGTCCGAATTCATCATAGTAACCTGGATACCTTGCAGTTCCTTGCGCGGTCATGAACTCTTGCGGCGTCTGGTACTGTTGGGGGTACTGCTGGTTCACATCGTAAAACTGCTGCTGGGCGTACGGGTCCACGACATAATTGGCACTGGATCCTCGAACGGGTGGAGGAACACCTTGCGCTGAACTGATTGGCCCAGTAGCAGTAGGCGGAGGGGGAGGCAAATCTTTCTCCTCCAGAGGAACTGGCTGGTATGCGCTGCCAACTCGGGGTAAACTACCCCCTGGCTCCTTACCCTTCCCAGCCTCCAGCAGCCCTTCCGAAGCAGCAATGCTATCCGCGGGAGACGGGCCGCCATTTCGGGCAGAAACTCCTTCGGGTTTCGAAGTCGGAGTGGCCCTTCTGCGCGTGCCCGTGCCCCAGTCGACCACTATCTCGCTCTGCTGTTTGCGCGACCGTGCCTTGTAGAACAAGAAAATTCCCAACGCAACCAGCAGTACAACGACAGCGCCAACAATGCCACCGACTATAGCGCCAACCGACGGACCGGATGAATCGGAATTTGTCGACGACGCGGCTAAGCTGGAGCCTGTGGCATTAACATTCACATTCGTAAACACCGATGCCCTCGGTAACGAAGTCGCTGCCGCATTTGCAGAACTTGTCGATGCGAGTGCTGTGATATCCGGGAAGTCAGTTGTTGACGAAGTTGTCACGAAGAACACCGAAGGCAATGTGGATTCCACGGGAAGGGCGGCAGATGATGACACAGGAGGAAGATTGGAAAACGTACTCGTCGTACCACCAATGCCCACATCAGAAGCGGATGAAGATCCTGATGGGGATCCGGCTGGTCAGAAGACCACAAAAACCAGGGCAAAGGGACGGAAGGTTCAGAAGAAGAAAAAAAACAACCTAACACAGCGCCAGTGGAATCAGTTGTAGAATCCTGGACTTGAGCAAACGAGGATGTGATGACGACTGGAGCAGCGGAGGTTTGCGAAGTGGCTACGGGAATATCCGTGGACGTGGAAGCGATCTCGACGGTTGGAGCCGCAGACGTGGCTGGCGGTGCAGCTGTCGAGGTATTCGGAGGGGCGACAGTTGATGTAATGACTGGGGCGGCAGTGCTAGTTGAGACAACAGCCACCAGCGAAGACGTCGCGACGGTGGGAACTACGTCCGATGATGACGCTGTGACCAGGCGTTTAGTCCTCCGCAGGGCATGCGCATACACGCACGATGGTGGCACGGGAATATGCGGAAAGTACACGGGCAGCAGTGGCAACTGCCATGCGGCGGTCACTTACCGGCGGCGGCAGCAGACGACGACGCGGACATGGCGCACTCGGCAAAAAGGCAAAACTCCTTTCAAACAAGGTGAAGGCACCTTGCTGCCCACCCGCCAGTTTCCTGGCGTCCGGCCCATCAGACTGACCGTGCGCAGTTGTACGCTACTGCCTGGAGCGTTCAGTGATATGAAAATTTTTTGATCCAACATCTCTTGACAATTTTGCTGTCATCGCCTGATAAAAAACTATCTACGATCAAGTACAGGCCACAATAAGTTATTTCAGCGTGCGCGCTTGTGAGTCTCGCTGATTATACGGCGTTGAGAATGAATACTCACTCCTTTCAACAGCGACAGTGCATATCAGGCAGACGACGAGTATCGCTTAGCTGCACTCACTTCTAAATATCGTTCTTTGTTTGCATTGAAGGTGGCGGCTTGTGATAGATGATCTGCAAGGCCGTATTTGCGGGGGATTGTTGCACCAAGGGTCTTCCAAGTAAGCAAACAGAAATCTGCAGTTTGTCATCGTGGACAACGAAGTCAGCGTGGCGCGGAGAATTTTTCGGTTCGGGGTGGCGATTTGCGTGTCTTAAATAACAGCCGTGTGATGGAAATGTACCAAATCCAATTTCACCTGAAACACAATTCACAAAAAAGAGTCTCTGAAACCTTGGCAGAGAAATGGCGGCAGTGGAACCCTCGACGCCACGGTTGTCCGTCTCGTTCGAGGGACTCATTGACGAATACTTCCTGGACGAGAACACTGCGCCTTTGTTCTTCCTGAAGGAAGTTCAAACAGCGGGGATGGATGACAAAGTTTCAGCTTCTGTACCCAGCGTTTGCTCCGATCCTAGCATCGACACGGACGTTGCCGACCATCGTATAAGTGCCCCTAATCTTGGCGCGGAAGATGATGACGATGAATTGCTCTGGAAACTTGGCCGCACAAACGATGATGCCACTTGGAAACGGTTTTCTATGGTCGTTTCAATGGTCAGCATGATTGATGAAGCCGACGACGGGGAAGTGGAGGAAGACCACACCCCAAACGAGCATCACGTTATGGAAAATGACACTGGGAACGAATCACAGAAACCCAGGAGTGACAACGAATCGCAGAATCCCAGGAGTGACAACGAATCAAAGAAACCCAGGAGTGACAATCAACCAAGCAAAGTCAGTGAAACCCACTTTGCAAAAATTAACTGAATATAACAAACAGAACGTGTCGCTGGAGTATAGCGAGCAAGAACAAAACGAATGGAAACTGCACGAAATCCCTCTAGAAATTTGGGATGGACCAGTGACGCAGAGACAAGAAACGGCACTTAAAAGGAGAATGCGGAGACATCTTATGACTATAGGGGCTGTCTTATGTTTGATTGCTGCTGGCATTGCAATCATTGTATCTGTGGCAATCAGAAACAATAGTTACAGATAAAATTCACGGGATGCTCCTGTCGCGCTTAACAGGAAAGCACAAATTGACCGGCTCCTAATAAAATTGCAACATCAACACAATGCCGATTTGAATATACAGCCCACAAATCAAAGTACACGTAAAAAAACTTAGAACATAAACATATTGCTGAATCCACAGTCGATGGTACGGAAAAAATGTATCGTTTCCCGATGTTCAAAATTTTCGATAAATGCTTTTCAGTTATGGCCATGTGCACGTGACACGTTTTTTACGGCTGGGTCTGGTAGCTCTCTATCGGAGCCACGCTCCTTGATACATGCCAACTACCTTTTCATTTCATGATGGCATTGTAGTTGAAATATTCCCGGAACTCACAAGCGGTAACGATAGGAATATATATTCTCCAACTGCTACTTTATGTAACTGAATCCTTCTTTTTTATATTTTAGAAGCACTTCCGATCAGTCGCCTTTTAATTCGTCCAGCGCAACAGCATCCCAGAACGCACAGAGCCAAAATAGCCACAGCTGGCAAAACAAAAATCAACACCAAACCAGGTCCCCAATCTTCGTCTTGATCGCTATCATTGTAGCCATAACACGTGTGGTTTGTGGCATTGCAGAAAATTTCGTCGAACTTAAGGTCAGAGCAATCTGCGGATGTGCTACACCACAACAGTCCGCCACACGAAAGTGATCGATTGAATACAGACTGATCCGAGAAGCAATTGCGAATAACCTCAGAAGAATTGAATCCTTGTGGTGTTGTGCCGGTGAGCAGGTTATTATTCAAATGCCTTGCGTTTCAAAGAATCACAACGAATATGCACCGCAAATATCAAGGCTTACACGTTCCTAAGACTTGATCCAACAGCATAGCTTGAATACGACTGGTTGACAGTTCCATTATAGTTGTTGTAAGACAGATCTCTGAAAAGCTGTATCAGAAATGCAAGATAAAGTTATCTCCAACAATTTCACAAGCGACGGCATAGAAGTAAACAACGACGGGAGATCGCCTGCGAAACGGTTTTGATTCAAATCTCTGAAATAGAGGGCGTAAGATGTAAATTTCTCAATCGCAGGTCATACAGGTCCAGGAGACTTGTCAAAGACGAAACGGACTCAGGTATTGGCCCAGTCAATTCGTTTTCTGAAAGATTCCTGTCTTGGACTTAGGTGATGTCAACACAAAAATACTGGACTAACAAGAGAGTTAAATTTGACAAGTTTCCGAACTCCTTTGGAATAGTTCCGTTCAACATATTATCGCTTAAGTCTCTGTAAAAAATATTAGAATGGCCGTTGTGAAAGTTGGACTGACAAGGACACCAGCGCAGTTAAGTTCCCCAATGCGGGCTCAATTGGGCCCGTCAAGAAGTTTCCTGGAAGATATCTTCCACACAATTCAGACTTTCCCCTGAAGAATATACTTACAAGTATTGCAAATTTTTCAGTTGTCCAATTGAGGCTGGAAGCTCTGTGAACCCGTTGTTACCCAAATTCCTGAAACGACAAAGAAATTCGCTTATTGGCAAAAAACAAAAGAAACGAAAAAAAGGCGTTGACAAACAATGCAACAAGATTTTCCAGTTGCGACAAGGCGCTCGGCACCGGGACATCAAAAAAGACTTTCTGCGACTTGCATGCTGTCGGGTTTCTAAAGTATGGTGGTTAGGATTTCGGACCGAATGAGTATTTGCGGGACTTAACTGTGTGCACCAAGAATACCGGGATTGTTCGTTTATGTATCTGGAGAAGAAACATGGAACACCTGAGGGTGTAGCTTGCTGACTCACATTCCCCAGATATATCCGTCCATGCACGCAACCAAAGGGAGAAGTGTACAGCAGTCATTTGTTGTGTTGAAGTACCCAGGAAAGGCTGTGAAGAAGGCATCACAGTCGGCAATCACCATCCTTCGTCGTCTTTTAATCAACTTGTTCAATTTTCTAAATCAACAATTGATTTGAAAGTGGAACGGCAAAATTAAGCCAAACAAAAGTCGCCATCGCGCGTCTCGGCCCACCCGTGGCGAACTTCCCATCCTAGTTGCTCTGTAAGCGCAGTCGGAAATAAACAATGCAGCTTGGGTTCCGTCGCAATCCACGACGCCAGCCCTGTGCTCCCTCGAGATTGCCCGTTACGCCAGAGAAGCACAAATTTCTGCGTTCCTACCCAGCAATTTGCAGAGGCCTAGAAAGTCCAGGGTCACATTTTTGCAACCAGCATAACGGTATGCGGAGAAAGGTCACAATCGGAAGCTTCCACCATAAAGGCGCGAAATGGGGTTCTACTTTCCCCCCCCTACGCAAAAGCCGCACGCCGTTCGCTGAAATCACTAGTCTCCAACGGTGTGAAAGGAGAATTATGTACCATTTGCTTTACCCAGGTCCGGTCACCGGAAGTGGCAGTAAATTTTTGCCTTCTGCAAAGAGGGCTGGCCCTTCCCGGTTCGCAATCGAACCAACCGACTGGATAACTTGATGATTCTCTCACCATTGAATGCTGTGGTAATCCCGCCAGGATCCTGTTGAGAATGTTCATCGGGCAGGCCACAATCGTTGGCAAATGATGCCTTCGCGTCTTCAATTTTTTCTTTGCAAGTTATCCTTACACCATGTGTAGTGTTTTGCAGTCAGTGCATTGGTGAAAGAAAATGTCAATTGAACATTCGGCTGCGACTGTGCTCGCCGCGTACGCTAAACCCGAGGACGAGGCTACATGGGCGCAGATGGACAGATCTCTGGCTGCATTCGCCGTGCGATTGGCTCAGGTCCCGGCGTGGTCCGCCATCGAATCCATCGCACGTATCAAGGACAAAGTCATGCAGAGCGTAAGTGGCGCCTCCTTTCCGGGAATTCTTATGAAGCTTCACAACGATCAGATCAACTCTCCAAGATCCGCCCTTCAAAAGACCGCTGTTAATCTGCTTGTCACTTGTGCCCGAGCTCTAGGCCCGCAATTTTCGTCTATTGCCGCGGACGCCCTTCCCGCGTTGCTGTTCCTGTGTGCGAAAGCAAATGCAGTCACTGTTCGCCTCGCTAGCGCCGCGATCGAAGATATCATTGTGTTTTGCGGGGAATCTGTGTCTTTCTTCGCGGTAGTTTGCCTTAAAGAACTGAAAAAGGGTGGCTCAAAAATGAGCAAGCAAATGCGCATCGTCGCTGTTTTGTCTGTTGCTTCTGTAGTCAGTACATTGAGCAGTAGTATGAAATTTTATCCTGTTTCTGACTGCAGTTAATTTGAAATTTGTAGGTAAACTCATGGAAGTTGTAGAAGAAGTTCTTCGAATATCTGTCGTGGACTCGGCTAGCGAAGTGCGGGAAGCGTCGCGTAAGCTGTTTGGCGCGTACTTGGAAAGATTTCCGCAGCCAGAGAAGTAGATGCCAGTGACATTGAAAAACTTGCCTGACTTCGAATGTGGCAGATTCTTGGCGTCTTTATCCACACAACATCTGAAAACTTTAAACATCAAGGACCGCTCGAAACTCCCAACAGCGAACAAAACTTTCGGGAACTCCTCATCATCGATCGAAATCCCGACTTCTCCCAATCCAGCAGCTCACCCAGCCCTATTTTCCTCAAAAAACGACACAATCGCGTCCATTCGATACCCACCGACTGATGCTGAACCTTGGGAAACTGCAATGATATCCGCATGTGACGATCTCGATGCCCTTGACTTCGGTTCGGAGGATGACAAGAATGCTGATGCAAATGGCTTGCTCGATTTCGAGACCCCACCAATACATTTGAATGGTGATTCAACCTCTTTGTACGATTATAATGATACACAAAGCTATGGAAGAAATGGGGATATCTGGGGCGAAATTGAAAACTTTCTGACAGCAGAAGATGTATTGGAAACAAATGCTGATCTGACGAAGCTTGTTCAAGAAATTCGATATCTAGAGAGAGAAGAAATAGACCACATTGGTCAAAGGGAAACTGAATTGAACGTTGTACAAACCGTGCCCGACCAAGTTGAAACCACATACCAAAATCCGTCTTTAACGGTTTCCTCAGGAACTGAACCCACTATTCTTTCTGTTGCGCCATCTCCGAGACAGTCGTCTGTTCGCCGCTCTGTTTCCGGAAGCAATGGCAATGAACTCATGTCAACACATATCATCCGCAAGAGTAGTTCGGCTTCTGTAGCTGAACCTGAACCAACAAAATCATCAACCCCCGTACCATCCGAACGTGATGAAGATTTGCATGTAATCATTATTGCGGATGGCATGTTAACTCTGGAGGAAGAAGTGAACCAGGCATTACGTCCACGAGGGGCCGTTCCGTTTGTGTACGATGTTGCTGACGAAAATGAATTCGAAGACGAACTGGAGCTTGATCCTGCCTTTTCTTGGGATCTGGACTATAAAAAGTGCAAACCTCCCGATGGTGCTTCACGCGAATCAAAAGAATTTCTTGCAGCCGAAGCAACGTTTCCAGTAGTATCCGACTCGACCGTACTCAGTAATTCAGAAATCCCAAAGCCCTCCAACCCGGTCATTTTATCTCCCCCGAGATACGAGCACATCACAAACTTGCCTACTGAGGATGGGACCAAAGGGATTGTGTTGGACAACGCCGGAAACCAGAGTGATCAACTGCTAGAAGTAAATTCTTCTAACGGGAGTTCTAAAATTGACGGAGGGATATCTGTGTCATTGAATACTCTGATTGGGAGCGAAACGGAAATTGAACCATCCACAACGCATTTGATTCTCCCGTTGAACACCGAGCTTGTAACAGAACTTGAGGGCACTCAATCCGGTATTTTGCCACTTGAATATAAACAAGAACTTTCCGCAACAGCCTTCTATTCACGGAACGAAATTTTGGTTGAGAACATAAGCGAAACTATCGTAATGGGAGAAGTAGATGATGCCGCACCGTCTGAAGGACCAAGAACGTTTGAGGAGACAGAGTTCGTAATCTTGGAAAGCCATGATGAAGGATTGGAGGTCGCTGATTTTACCAACTCGATGGAAGTCGGTATGAACTTTGAAATCGAGGAGTGTGATGCCGCACAAGAATTTACCACGGTCTGCGAAGCTGAATATACCATACCGACTCCTCTCGTCTTGGATTTAAAGACTTCACAGCCAATTTCGAATACCGCCGACGGCACCACTGACGAGAATACCTCACCGGCTTCTACAGCTGCCACAGTGTCCCCAATCCAACAGCTACCCGCCAACAAGTTAAGAAATTCCTTACTGCCAACTTCACGTGGTCGGTCTATGAGCAGCAGTCGTAACATAGTGGGGTCGGGGCTTCCGCGGCCGGCTTCAATTACTACACCAATGGAACGGGTAAACTCGGAACCAGCTGCTGGCCCTGTTATGTCGCATTCAAGATCTGAGCGAGGAACTTCCCTTCCACGCCCCCACTCTTACCACGCCGGATCCCTATCATCAATTCCGAAAATGCATACTCCTGTTGTGTCTCCTAACCTGAAGCGGCCGCTGTCCACTGGCGCGACATTGCCGTTATCCAGATGGGAGCCCCTGCCTCAACTGCAGTCACCTCCACCTATGCGCAGAACTCGTAGCGCTGTTGGATACTACCCTCGATCGCTGTCCATGGCACGTGACCGTGGAGGAGTCATCGGAGAGAGTCCGATTCCAGAGCTTCCTCCTATTAGTTTCGTGGATCCCGCGAAAAAATACGGCAGAGCTGTTGGTGTGCGGAATGCACGAACGGCAACAGCGTCGGTTTCTATGGCGCGCACTGGTAGCACGAGTAGTACAAGCAGCATCAGCAATGGTACGGTAAACGTCAGACGACCCACAAGTAAGCTTGCTACGAAACGGCCAAGCACCAATCCAGGACCAAACGGAGTAATTGGCTCCGGAACGAGGAATATCGCTTTTGTCAGTAAAGATCAACAGGGATTTCCCACCTCACAGAAAGCGTTACTTGTCTCTCGTGGAGATTTTTCAAATCCTGTAGGCACCGTTGGGGCTAAGATTGCACAAAGGGAATTATCCGCACTGAGCCCGAAGCCTGCTGAAGGAAGCTTAAGGAGTTTTTCTGCTCCTAGCAGGCATTTAGCAGTCACCATTCCCGAAGTCGGCGCATCAGCGCCAATTGGACTGCGCAAGCCAGCCGCTCGAAACATACCGCTGACTCCTTCAAAACTTGGCAGCAGGACGCAACCTGCGGTAACACCACCGTTGGTCTCGTCTTCACGAGTAAGAAGCAAACTATCACTTTCTGCAATGGGTGGGAAGTATCCGATTGTAATGTGTTCTCCAAAAGGCTCAGGTACTCCTCTAGGCTCGCGAAAGACTAGTGTCGACACTGTTATATCCGTCCACAGCACAGTATCGTCTTCTTCAGCGACCACAGCGAGCATGCTTGAGACAAAACGCGTAACTTGGTCTCCAGAACTGTTCACCGTTCTGGGCACAAGTGACAACGACAATTATCTACATACTTTACGCAATCAACTTTCGGATGCCATCAACGGCGGAGTGGATTCCGTATGGCAATTGCTTGAACTAAACGGTGGCCATGACGCTTGGCGGCTTGAGCAGGTGCAAGAACGACTGGAGGCACTCGTAGGTGCTGTGTGGAAGGACCTTGGCGCCTCTGGTGCTAAGGTCAAACCAAAAGATGGCCTCACTGTCAAACGTGGCTTGTGTATTTTTCGAAGCGTTTTGGAAGTTCCCGGAATTAATAACGGTCTGCTATTGCCAACAGATAGTGTGACAGACGTACTAAAGAGCGTGCTTACTTGTGCGGCCGTTGCGTCGGTAAGATATTTCGAAGGCGAAAAATCTTTGAAATATTTCCCACTTCGCTCGAATTGCTCAGGAAATGGAAGACAGTCTAGAAATCGAGTACGAAATCGCCAACACTCTCAACACTTTCGAATCGAAACTATCACTTCAGATCCTGCTGGTAGTTTTATCTGACATTCTAGGTCAAATTTCGGAGGCGTCGGCAACTATGGCGCACACCGATACGAACGCCAAAGTTAAGTCATGGGTGACAAGCGAGCAATCCTGTTACGAAATGCTTGCCCGCGTACTGGAAATGGCATTGAGCAAATCTGGCGGCGGACCTATCACAAGCAAGCATTTACTGGCAGATACCACGGTAGACGCAGCTGCCTTTGGTGGCACTGGAACGAATGGGGACACTGATTGGGATCTGTTAACTTTCCACATTGCTGAGGTGATTTCATTCTTTTGATGGGGTAACTCATACTGTCACAGGGATTGGAACATAAGCATCCACTAACGCGAAAGGCCGCGTTTGATTGCGCTGTTGCATTGTGCAAGGCGAAAGGCAGCGAGTCCGAGTTGTACGAACAAGTTCTTCTGAAGAGCGGACAGAGCAGACTGAGCATGTTGAAAGGAATGATGGCACGAAGGCTGCGATGAACATTTGGAAAAATTGTAAAGTGAGAAGGTTGATTTTTGGTTTTCGGCTGCTTTTTTCTGCAAGACAAACCGTTTCATCATCGTAGTTTATTTGTAGCCCACGCAAGGATCGCATCATTCATAGTTCGACAGTTTGCTTGCTGTGCTTCGAAACCTGTGAAGAGTGTCTGATTTAAGCAACATTTTCCATCTGCAGAACGAGCAAGTGCACCTTCGTCGACATCGCATCTCGCGTCTGCAAACAAGATCCGTACAACTATTTATTCCGCGGCATGTGCTCATCTTTCGGACGCCGCAACACGACATTGAAAACCTCGTCCCAATTTCCCCAGAGCAGTAAAGTATTTTTGAGAGGTCTTGGATAAAATTGCAAAGGAAGTGTGGATATACAGAGTCTATTATTGTTTTCCAGCGATCTTTATGCTGCCAATGCTGAAAAATTATGCAGCCACTACACACCGACCTCCAATAACAAAAAACATGGTTTTAAAGGAATTCATTCGCAAGGTTTCTTGGCTAACACATAGGTGCCGCGTTTGTCAGATTTCGAGCTGTTTCGCATAAAGCCACCTCTGGTAACAATGTCGTTGCGCGCTGCAGAACAACACAATGGGGAGGTTGAAAATAAACACGAGTTATCCACCTCATCACATCGTTGGCGTTAATACCAGCAACCGTGACCTGACTGTCAAACCGTCTTGCGCTGCGAACTTAAGTCTGCCCGAGCCACACGCGATATGTCGGTCATCGGCGGAAACGCGGACTTCCGTCCGTTACAAACTAACCCCAGTGCAAAAATCACCGGCGTCCACGAAAGTCTGTTGCAAGAGTGCGAAAAGGATATTATCTGGTACCGCGAAAACTTCTTTGGCAAACGTGAGTGCGCGTCGAAGAACACGAGTTCCAACTCTATCTGATCTCCATCACCACCACCGATCGTCTTTTGTCCGATCAAACAAGCGCACGACAACTACCTTGCCCTCGAGTCCAGCAAAGGACCTCTTGCCATTTCTGTTATACTCGACAACGACATTTACAAAGCGCTTATCCGGTCGATTGACGGCGCTGAGCGTCTGACTGTGGACAAGCACGCCGTTCACGTCAGCGCGTTCAGAAAGTTGTTTAAGCTAGGACCTAAAGTCGAAAATCTAATGAACGCGTTTTCTTCCGGCATCCCCGCTCGCTCACTCACTCTTGTGAAGGCCCCCGGCCTTGCAAATGAGCTACTGGCAATGGAGGAGCGACAAGTCATTCGTAGTTACAAATTTGGTGTCGGGTACTGCATGGCTGGGCAGACTATGGAGTCGGATATGTTGGGGAATCGACACGGTGGGAACTCATACTCGTTGCCCAATTGTTTTTTCACTGTCTGAATGTAGACTCCGCCTCGCCGGCATTCAAATCTTTCTTGCAATTTCTCGGGGAAACAATTGAGCTGCGAGGATGGAAAGGATACAGGGCCGGATTGGATGTTTCTGGCAGTAAGTAGTTGACAGCGATTTCTGTGAACTGACAAAATACAGCGAACCAAACTGGCACTCATTCAGTTTACACCAAATGGCAAGGATATGAAATCATGTTCCATGTTTCAACATTGCTGCCATACAACGAGAAAGACAAACAGCAGGCAAGAATAACTTCATTCTATGGTTGTTTGATGATTCAACGGATTCAGCTTGAGCGAAAGCGTCATTTGGGAAACGATATTGTTGTGATAATATTCCAAGATACCGACGAACCGTTTCAGCTGTCTACAATCACATCCCATCAAAATCACATTCTCGCATTTGTTAAACCAGAAGGCGATGGTTACAAGTATAAACACATACGTTCTTGTGGGATGCCGCTGACCTCCTGGTTTGTAGATTTGTGTGCGCTGTGAAGCAAGGTGTTCCGATCTTCATTCCTGAGATCCCTGATCCTCCGATATTCGGCAAGGACGCGGTATCGCGCGATTTTTTCCTTCATGTACTGGTAAACGGCGAGCGCGCTTCATACAAAAGTCCTTCCTTTGCGCCCAAGATTTCTCGGACTCGCAGTGTTCTATTATGTGATTTAGCAAGCAAGCATCTGAAGTGAGCGTGAATGACATGAACTTATTTCCTTTCATTCGTTGTCGTTGTTCTATCTGTTGCTTGTCATATTTTGAAATGAGGATTCTCAAACTGCTGAAGCGGCTTTCAGAGTGTTAACAGAAAGAAAAGCAAATAACGACCATTTCCGCGAAGACAGAAGAACGGTTGTTTTTCCCGCGCGAGCGATGCTCCAGTGTCAGCGAGTAAAGTTGCATGCAGTTGATTGAAGTGCCGCTTTGTCCGGACGATGCAATGCCCCGTTTGCAACGTCGACCTTCCCGCCGACCCGCGCAGCGCATCCGCGCACGCCAATGCTTGTCTCGACCGGGACGGCGCTCCTGTACCGGTCAATGAAGGCGCCAGTGACCGCGACGGGCTCATACGTAGGGCAAAGCGGCCCAGAACGTCCGGCTCCGAAGCAGTCTCAGCGTTGCCGACTCCACCCGCACGCCAGTGCCCGTGGTATAAGAAGGTGCCCGGGTGTGGCTTCTGTGTCGATGCATTCTCGTACGGACCAGTGCCCGACTGCGTTGCTTACTTCTTATCACACTTCCACTCCGACCATTACATGGGTCTCGGTCCGCGCTTCCACAACCACACAGATACTGCCGTATACTGCTCAAAGATCACCGCCAATCTGCTCATTTCACAACTGCGGGTGCGCCCCGAATTTGTTCGGCCGTTGCCAATCGGCGAGCCTATCCAACTAGGCAACGCCGAAGTAACACTCATAGATGCCAATCACTGTCCTGGCTCTGTAATCTTCGTGTTCCGCGTCAGCAATTTGTCCGACTCATCCACAAAAACATATTTGCATACGGGCGATTTTCGCTTCTCGCCTACCGTCCACACTGCCAACCCTCTCCTTCGCCAGCCTTTCGACGCCGTTTATCTTGACACTACTTACTGCAATCCTGCATATACGTTTCCCGCCCAGCAGGACGTTGTGGCAGCGATTGTCGATTTTGTACTGGCAATAGCTGGCCCACAGCCTCGACGCGTCGAAGATGTCGTGAAGGGCCATGCGGCCGCCACACTTTCTAACAAGGGTATCATGCAGCGATTTCTCGAAATGGGGAGTGTGGCTCCACTTGTCGCGCTGCCGAAGGCCAATAGTTGCAGCGCTATTGCCAGTAAGCGCACTCTGGTGTGCGTGGGCACATACAAGATAGGCAAAGAGCGCGTCTTCAAAGCCATTGCGGCTGCCCTGAAAGCAAAGGTTTTCGCAGACAAGGCCAAGCGCACAGTCTTGGCCTGTCTCGAAGACGCCGAACTCGATGCCATGCTCACGGATTGCCCCGGTGATGCTGTCGTTCACGTAGTCAACATTGGAGACTTGAAAAAGGAAAGCCTGGAAGAAAAGCTGAAGTCTCTAGCACCAAATTTTTCTCAGCTTGTAGCTGTTCGGCCGACGGGATGGACATACCAGCCTGCGAAATCTGGCAGTAAATCTAAAAGCGATGTGATGGAGAGCCAAGCTGCATTTTCTGTCAGCGATATCAACGTCACGAAGGCTTCCAAAAATATATACACCGTCGCGCTGCCATACTCAGAGCACTCGTCTTTCACAGAACTCCGTGAATTCGTACGATCTGTGGATGCCAAGCAAATTATACCCACTGTGAATGTGGCAAAACACGAAGAAATGAGGACTACTTTCCAGCAATGGAAGTCAATTGTGTGAATTCACCTTCCAAATAATAAACAAAATTCAGTCCATTCAAAACGCAGTTCCTTAAAATGTTGTCTGCATCTCCTGTATTCCTTCTACTTTTTCTCTCACACTCTGTTTTGTGCTGGTATCGGTGGAGTTACTTGCCCGAGGCAGCGATGAGCATTTTCTCTGCGACGGCCGTGTCTGTCCTTTCAGGTTGTACATAAATTAATCTTTTCTGCATAGCGCTTTCAGCTTCCTCAACTGCCTCGTACAAACCGGCCGCCTAGTCCGGACGCGAGCCGAACTCGCCTCCGACCCACAGCCGCACACCACCACGTTCATGCTCACGTTCGCTGATGGATGACAGCTCCACACTGGGACCAGCAAACAAACCTTACGAATACGAGTAAGAGTAGATTCGCGCAAAGCTATTGACCGTTTCTCCTTTCGAGAAGGCGTCATCGGTGTCGAGCACAATCGCCATGTCAGCGATTTCTACGCCGAGCTGGTGACCGACGCCGAGTGCAGAAGTGCTAATTGTGGCCGGTGATATAAGGGCTTGTTATTATGGATGATGGCAGCAGCGTCCACCTCGGTACTGAGCATTGCTTCTTGTTAGGAACTACTTTTGTTTTTGTGGCACGTTTTGTTCGATATTCATGAAATTGTTAGGCACGGAAGTCGAACCCCAAAGACATCGCCATTAATTCAGCGAGAAGGACCGCGCAATGCGGACGCGATGGGACTGGGGAGGAGAAGTGGATGGTTGGAGTGCGAGTGCAATGGGCGGGTTAATCCTTGTCTCAGAAACACCAAATGGCAGCCGCAGGTACATCTCCAGCCGTCCTCAAGGCAAAGTCAGGCGTGACGTCCATGCGCCTGTCTCTCACGCAGGACATGTTCAACGAAGTCAGCTCGCTGTACGTACCTGCATTCACTGCTTGTATGAAACGCTGACATGGCGTCAGAATCGTCAAGATCGCCGACTCGTCCGCAACTTCCCTAAAGATCGAAGATCAACACATCAAGAAGCACATACCGTTGTTGGGCGAAGTGGAAGCAGCCAGTGCCAAGAACATCCGGATTCTTAGCTTCGACATTCGTAATATCTCACTCGAGATCAAGGACGCTTATGTAGCCGTGGCTATCTCGGACGTTGATTTCCACGTTGAGATGGATGTTGCGACTGTGTTGAGTAAGGCAGAGCGCGTGGATGTGAAGGCAGATGTAGACGTTCTTGGTAAGCTCAAGTTTGGTCTCACTGGCAAGCACTGCACAACAGACGTATACGGTATCTCTTCGTTCAAGTCTGAGAAAGTGTTTTTCACAATTGCATCCTGGAACAGATATTAAAACGGACGTTTCCAACTTTGATGCCGGAAGCAAAGGTTTCACGGGAGAGATCCTAGCACACTTTGTGGACTTACTGGAAAAAGTTCTCCGTCCAGTAATCGAGCAGCAGCTGGACGCTGTGGTCGCGTCATCTCTGTCTTCTAGTTTGAACGCAATGCTAAACCGCAACTTTGACCTGGTGGGAGCAGTATCAGGAGTGAACTACAAGTTTCAGGTGGACATTCTGTCGGCGCCGAGGATTAGCGTGGCGCGCGGGGTAGAGTTTGACATTGGGGTGGACTCGTTCTTCAACACAGACAAGGACAAGCCATTCGAGGTGGACACCGTGGCGCGCGATGTCGAAAAGGTCACGTTGTGAATGGAACTGCGCGGCAGTGGCTGGTTTTGCCGAGGCGCGTGGCTATCTCGCGCGCCAAGGTCGTGAATGACAACAAGCGGCGATGCCAATCAACCGCGGGCACCTCTCGCTCCACCACCATCACAGCGTCCGCGCGAAGCTGGACATGCCCGACCCCGACTCAGTGGCCCTTAAGGCGCGTTCGGGCGTCACCAGCATGCGGCTCGCCCTGACGCAGGACATGTTCAACGAGATCAGCTCGCTGTAAGCCGTACCGCCCGACTCCCTTCCCGCCTTTACCCAATCTGCGCACTCCGCTCTACTCCACCGCATTACTGTTCAAACTTCAATATACTAACCATTTGACGAACCGACTGAACAACCCAACACCATATCAACAAATTACGACCCAGCATCAAACCAATCGCCGAAGCAACTGCACGCAGTATCGCAATACCCGACCAACATATCAAGACGCACGTTCCACTAATCCGATCCGCCGAATTCGAAGCCGCAACCGTCACAAACATTGTCGTGACCAAGTTCGACTTAGGCGATCAAGGTGTGGCCCTGGAAATCTGTGAAGGCTACATTTCAGCTGCAGCACACGGGGTCCAGGCTGTGATTGGAATGGACGTCGGTAGTGTAATGTCTGCACCCGTGCGCGTCGATATCGCTGTCGCTTTGGACGTCGTGGGAAAGCTGCGCTTCGGCCTCGAAGGTCGCCACTGCACCACCGACGTATACGGTGAGGCTTTCTTTTTTGTTTTGTTTTTGCTGTTGTTTGGCATTTTGACGTGAAAGCGGCAACAGAAATCAAAACTACTTTGTCAAGCTTCGATGCCAAGAGCGGGGCCCCGACGCACTCCTTCACGGCGGATGCTGTGGCGGCTTTGTTGGACATTGTGGAGCATGCGATGCGGCCCGTGCTCGAGGAGCATACTAGTGAGGCACTTTCGGCGGCGCTAAAACGCAGTCTGGACAGTGTTCTCATTCGCAACTGGGACGTGGCCGGAACTGTGTCGAGCGTTGCATATAAGTTTCAAGTTGACTTCCTCGCGGCGCCGGTGATTTCCGTGGACGACGGTGTCGTGTACGATGTCGGTGTCGATGCATTTTACAGAACGGGTGAACCATACGTGCTTGAAAGTGTTGCACGGGGTATGGAATCAGTTTCTGAATGACTCCGATCACGACAATAAAGGTTTCAATTGAGTCGGCAGTCCAGTGGTTTCTTCCAAGCAATGACTGTCATCTCAAAGTACGCCAATAATCATGAATAATTGCAAACCGCATTTGTTAAGTTAGCCAGGCTTGCATGCGCGTAGAGAACATCAACCAACCAACATGAACCTAAAGAAGTGTTTTTCGCATTGTGGCACGGCAAGGTGCTCCTTGCAGGGCAATACTATGTGGTTGTCGTGCAGATTATGCTACTTTGTCTAGAATGGAGTTTCCTTTAGTACTAGAGAAGTGGCGTATTCGAACATAAACTCCCAGAAGCTTCAAAAATCAGCACCTATGGGCGGTGCCTTCAGATATCCGAGCCCTCATTTGACCTACATGCAAAGGCGCTCTGCGATTATGGGAACGATGCGCGTGTTCGCGGACGTTTGTTTCAAAGAATGGCTAAAAAGAAAAAGGGCGGCGCGTCCCAACAACCGGCACAACCAGCACCACAACAAGACCAGCCGCAACAACCTGTCGTGACCTTTCGTTCAGGCGGGTCAAGTCATGCTGCACCTGCCGCCAGTCAGCCGCACAGTGGGATGCATTCGCATGACGGCGTCGTTGAGTGCTTTCTCTTTATTTAAACTCTCGTCCGAACATTTCACAGAGCTTCCACGGCGCGCACGGAGGAGGAGGAGGAGGAGGGGGACCAGATCCGACCCAGCTGTCGCAGCAGCAGCTGTTGATGTTGATGCGTGCAATGCAGCAGCAACAGATTCAGCAGCAGCACGGTCACGGAACGCATTCGCACGACGGTAAGACATTTGGAACCACTGCCAATCGCACTTATTCCCGCGCCAGGCATTGTGAGATACCCGCGAGGGGCGACCATACACAACAAACGCACTGTAACAAAACATAACAGAATTTCCACGGCTCACACGCAGACCCCGCACCGACGTCGCCGCCCGGTCAGCACTCGCACGACGGTATAAATTTCCATGACGCGCATGGAGATAGCTTTGGTGGTGAACATGACGATCCAAACGATGAGCCCGGCACATGGGACGACCGCGCGCTGCCGTACACAGTCGACGAAGGGCGTGACTGGAAGTCTAAGGGCTTCACGATCGGCATTGCGGGGTAAGCGGTTGTTTTTTTTTGTTTTTTTTTTCCTTTTTTTTGCTTATTGAGGGACTCTTTCAATCTCGTTTTTGACATCCTTGGCTTCCCACAGACCCGTCGGCTCAGGCAAGACGACGCTTGTACAGCTGATATGTGAGGCGTTGCGCGAGCAGCACTCGATGTGTGTGCTGGTGAACGAGCCGTACACGACTCTTGACGCGCAGCGTCTGATTGCCGCCAACGCGCTACCACGCGAGCGCATCAAGGGGATTACGACGGGCATGTGGGGACGCATTGTCATCAACGAAGACATTGAGGACAACTTCAGAGTTCTCGAGGCCGTGTCGCAACGCTTTTCCTGCTCCATCCTGGTCCTTGAGGCTTCTGGCGACAATCTTGCTGGTATGATTATTTAAATATTGCGTTTGTCCGACACCTTTGAAAATGCAGCGAACTTTGACCGCAACTTGTCCGACTTTTCGATCTTCCTCCTCGACGCGGCATCAGGCGAGTCATCGCCGCTTAAAGGTGGGAAAGGCATCACACAGAGCGATTTGCTCGTGATCAACAAGACGGATCTGGCGCCCTTGTGCAAAGTCGATCTGCAAAAGATGGAAGAAAACGCGCGGAAAATGCGTGCGAGCAGCGATGAGACTACCGGTGGCGACGTGCTTCTTGCGCAGACCATGAACAATGTCGGGGTCGACGAAATCATTGCCAAAATCCTGGCTGCGTATAACAAGGCTGGTGTCGCTGAAGCTTTGTGATTGTGTGTGTGTTCACGCAGTTTTATGTTTGTGGGAAGAAAACACATGCTTGTCCTGCTGTTGATTATTTGAGAAAAGGGCAGCGACACACTCCCGCGTTCAGCTACCCGACCTAATAGGAAAACCAAAACGGTCGTGGGAACGTCTCAGCAAACAAAGAAAAAGCAGATCATCCATCCCTCCCCAACCAGAACGAGCTCCCGGATTTCTTTAGTGACGACTTGATACGGCTCATTGAGGTGCCTCCAACACTCGCACCGCCTAGCGTGCTGTTGCTCTTTTTCCGCTCGAGCTCAATCGGCTGTCCAAAGCCACCACCGACGCCCATCGACGATGCCGACTTCTCGCCGCCGGAAGCAGCCGCGGATGTAGCACCACCACCGGCACCACTGAATGCTTCGCCGGGGCCGACATGCACCAGAGTAGCAAGGCTGCCACCACCTGCACCACCGACGCCAGCAGCGACCGCGCGAAACGCCGCGGGAATCTGTGGCATCGGAGGGGCATCCGAATCCACATGAAGCACCGATCCGGCAGGGCTCGTTGCAGTACTTCCGCCGGAACTGATCCACGGTAAATAGGGAAACGCGGTTGGCTGGCCGGTCGGCGCGTAAGGCGTACGAGCCGTGCGCCATGAGAAGAACGGCGTGCGTGGCGGTGTTGGAGTAACGGTGTTAGCTGCTTGCTGCTGGTGCTGTTGTCCTTGCGACTGGTTGTAGCGCGAGTGGTTTGAAATGGAAGACGATCGTGCCCGCAAACCTGATGTTGTTGATATGGCCATCTGTGGCGGTTGCAGCTTCGACAAACTCTGATCCTGGTGCTGAAACTGCTTCGATGTTCGCACCGGCATCCCGGGGCTTAACGCGGATGCAGATGGGTTAGCCACTTGCAGGCTCGACGAGCTGCCCGACGACGAAAACAGCATTCGGAAAAAGGAATTGTGTTTGGCGTTGGTCGCCGGCGCAGTAGCATTTGTGTTCAATGAACTTTTCGGGAACGTCACAGGATTCGGAGGTGATGAGGCGGAAAGATTAGGTCTCGTACCTTGCGAGGCCTGTATACCTTGCGGAACGGCTGGATATCATAAGACTACGACTTAACAATTCGAGAGAACTCACCGGACGCCGATTCGTCTTGTGCCGATGGCGCACCAGCAATTCCAACACCTTGCCAAGAGTTGTTGGACTGGTTTTCTGCGCTGCTGGTCGACGTCATGAAGTTTCGAAGCACTTCCCTGCTTCTCCCGGCCCTAATTCCTCCGTTGTTACTGGAGCCTGCTGTTGGTTGTGGAACACTGTTTTTGGTCAGAGACTGCTGCGAAAGCTGATGCGTAATCGGCAAATCAGCGTTCTTCTTCAGTTCCCACTCCAATTCTGCTATCTTTTGCTGTTGTTGCGTCTGCGCGCCGCTTCGTTGCGAAGTGTTAGGTGTACCAGCCGAAGTGCTCGATGGTGTGGCCCCAATCGAGTGTCTCTTTGCCATAGATGGTACTGACTGCTGCTGCTGCATCTGCTGTTGGTTCTGGACCATGCGATCATGCTCCTGTTGCATTGCAGCGAGAAGAGCCATGGACGACATCGACGTTTTCGAATTGGAATTCGATGTGTAGCCTCCGCCAAAGTTCGACGTCGAGGCAATCGTCGAAGCAGCAGTTTGAGTCTGTCAGTTAATTTCGGATGTTAGTCAGCAGCTTCTGATGACGAAGACTGTGTAAGCACCTTCGCGGCCGGCACCGCGTTCTTGGAAGCGTTGTTGACCTTATTTTTGCCCGTGTTGAGTTCGACCACTTCAAAGTATCTATCTGGAACGAATCCGTTCACTGCAGTCCGAGAAAACGGGGTTGCGTACTTTTGACAAACCGCCAAAATTTTATACAACCGAAAGATTAAATTCAAAATATGATAACGAGACAAACGGCGCTCACCTCTGTGCTGACGAAGAAGCATTTGAGGGTATCATTGTGGTTCAACGCACTGGCGGAAAAGAAAATAGGTCAATTCTGTACTAAAGAGAAAAACAAAACATGAACACAAGAGACGCAGTTCGTATTCTTGGCAGCGAGAATGAGGATATAGTAGGTTCTGCCACTTACTAAAACGCTTGGCCCTTCCTGAAAGACAGGTGGTTAGGGTGGTCCGGAGGGGCAAGATAGGCCTCCGTGGACTTGATCTTGAAGATTGCGTCATTCTTGAACGTCAGATCGGAATTTGACATTGTGGACTGGACGGGCAGGATACGCAGATTCCGGGGCGACCGGGGAACCCCGGGCGGAGTTGGAAGCGGCCCGAGCGGTAGTGAAGCGGCGGGATCGGCAACATCGGGAACGCCGTCGGCAGCGCCACCGGGACCTGGCATGTCTTCGACACTCCCAGCCCTGCGAGCATGGTGGGGGGTCGTGCTTGCGCCGGCATCTTCGGCGGCGCCAGCGGCCGTTGGCATCAGGGAAATAAATCAGATGTGTCACAAACCACACACAAAAGTCCCCGCCAGGCCCCGCGGCCCGCGTTGCTTGACGGACTGGTCCGGTCGAAAGTCGAAAGAACGAATCTGGCGTACTGAGGGCTGCCTAGTAACTGCAGATGCTGCCGCAGTAAAACCACGCCTCGTCACTCGTCAGCCGTTGGGAACTGACCAGTTTGCATTCACGGACCTTACTGTCTGTTTGTCGCGGTGTCCTCTGAATTCGTTGGCGATCAGCGTGTCCTAGCGCGCTTTCTTGTGTGCCACGAAGATTAACAGACGGTAAAAGCGTCGATCCGAACATAAGGTGCATATGATGGAACAGTTATCGTTTTAATTTCTTATGAAGCCCTTTCACCGGCAGTGCAGAGACTCTAACAATCATGTGCAGCTACTCAGCAAGAATCTCAATCTGTTATCGCAAATCAGATTTTGACGATTTTTGTCGAAAAATCGCAACCGGGTGTGAGAATCTTTAAAAAGAAAACACGGATCGTAGGCGACAAGCGAAAACACATAGAAAAAGAAGAAATCAGGTTTTTACCTCCCATTGTTTGCGTGGAAGGAAAAAACGCTGGTCAAAAAAAGAACAGTCGAGCACCCTGGAAGATGGGCTTCTTCAACCGTGACGGCTCTCCGCGGCACGATGCAACTAGCGCGAGAGGAGCCGATGCGCGTGCACAGCAGCAGCAACAGCCGGCAGTCGTGCCACCAGAGCAGCCCGTGACGTCAAGGACCGCCGGCCGCGCAGACAAGGACTGGGACGCGCTCCGGGATGTCTGGCACAGCCTCGCGGAGGCGTTCGCGTCGACGGGTCCGAAGAGCGGTATCTTTCTCGAACAGCCACAGGTTGCGCGGGAAACGAAACCCGAAGAATATCGAAACAATGCCCAAGATTTTGCGACAACCGACGAAGAGGCAACGAAGACACAGACCTCCGAATCACGCGCCAGTCCTCCAGACTGGAGAAACAACGCAAATACTCTGAGGATCCTCCTGCGTGCGCTGTTGGAGCTGGAAGAAAGTGCGGGTACAGCAGACGGCGTCCGCGGCGGGAAGACACACGAATCCGCCGGTCAGCCAGTACACGCGAACCCAAACGGATACGGATGGGACTATGCAGCCAAAAACGACCAAGAATCTTCGAAAAGTACTCAACACATACAGCAGCAAGAAAGAGCACAGGAGGACAACTGGTGGATTACTTATCTCCAGAAGATTTTACCAAACGACCGTGCAGTCGAGACTCCAAAAGTTGAGACATTTACGTCAGTTAAGATCGGCAAAGCGGAGAACGAACCAACAACAAGGAGTTGGTGGCTGGACAATAGCAAAAAACAAGAGCTAGTTGATGATGCGTCCGAAGACTACGGAAACGCACGAACTGGTCCCAAAAGAAGTAAACGCGGCCCTCCGTCATCCAGATTTGAGTCTCAATGGGTGGCGCAAGCAAAACAATACCAGCCCATATTTCCGACCGTCCAACCAACAGGATCGCGGGTTGTTACTGCATTCTGGGCCACTATTTTTGTTTTGCTGGTTGCGCTTTGCGTGGTGAGTGGGCTTAGCATTCTAATACCATATTCATATGGAACACGTAGACCCTGTCAGTCCTGAAAAAGTCGGGTGGATTTGTCTCGTTTGTAATTACACTTGAGCGCATCACGCGGCTAAACCTCGGCTGGCTGCTGGTTATTTGGGATGTAGATGCCACAGCGGACTATCTCAAGGCCAACTCGCACCGGCAGCGACGAGCCGGACAGCAAGTCGTAGATGTCGCGTCGAACTATCGGACGACGGAATCACGGGTTCCGCCAACACCCCAAGTCGAGCCTGCTGCGGATACGAGCGGCCATCCGCGCAGGGGCCGCCGCCTGTTCGACGACCCGTACACGCCTCATGCGCAGCCGCAGTTCAATTCGTTCGGGTGGAAGCTCGATGGCGCGCCCTCGGAATCGCGCCACAGCAGCAACATCCTGCACAGCCTGTTTGCGTACGCAGCTTCGACGGTGGGCGCGTCGGGGTCTCCCACGGGCGTGCTGCCGGACTACGCTGCCAGTGTTGCGTCTCCTGCGGTTGACAAGCGACCGGCACAGCAACACAGGCCGCCGCTTGGTCTCACAATTGTACCGCGCGTTCGCTACCCGATCCGCGCAGATCCGGACTTCCCCGCGCTGCACTCCCTGCCGGGGCCAGTGGCGGCGATGCTGGACTTTGCCGAAGAAACATGGGACGTAGCGGTCGACACCGCGGCGTGGGGGTATGCTGCAACCGTCGTGCTGCCTCGAGAATACGTTGGAAAAAAGGTGGGCAGTGCCGTGGCAACGGGGCGTGAGTGGGTCGAGTGGGGAGGCAGATATGGGCGACAAACTGTGAAGCGCGCGTTGGGATATTCCGACAAAAAACAAGTGAGTTTTGCGGAGAAGGCGACGGAGAAGATTCCAAAAACGTGGTTTGCGTGAAAATGCGTTGCAGGCATTTGTTGTGTGTTGTGGTTGTGTGTCAGTCTTACCGGAAAACCATTTAATTGGTTTGAACCCCACATCCTTCGGCTCAGAGCTTCTCAATGACAATGGCGCTCGCACCGCCACCGCCATTGCAAATACCCGCGCATCCAATCTTACCACCAACGCTGTTCAACGCGGATATCAACGTCACAACAACTCGCGCGCCGCTACAACCCAGGGGGTGACCCATGGCTACAGCTCCGCCTAGCACATTCACCTTGGAAGCATCCAGTCCAAGAATTTTGCAATTCGCTAGCGCCACAACGGAAAACGCCTCGTTGAGCTCGAATGCGTCCACATCGGCCAAAACGACGCCAGCCTTCGCAAGGGCAGCCGGCACGGCCTTGGAAGGCGCGGTAGTGAACCATTCTGGCTCGTGGGCAGCGTCGGCAGTGGAACGCACGAGCGCGAGAGGCGTCAAGCCAAGCTCCACGAGTTTACGGCGCGATACTAATACGACGGCGGCGGCGCCATCGCTCAATGGCGATGCATTTGGCGCAGTCACAGTGCCAGTGCCGTCGGCCTTGGGAAATGCGGGCTTGATGGCGCGCAGCTTGTCGACATTGAGGTTCGCAACCTCGTCGTCCGTCGTGACCGTCTTACCAGGTTTGCCTCGCGCTCCGGGAATCGTGATGGGAACAATCTCAGCTGCAAATGCGCCAGATGATGTCGCAGCCTGTGCGCGTTGGTACGACGAGATGGCATAGTCGTCCTGAACGGGATGATGTGAATTGCACGAAAAGAGAAAAAGCAAAAGCAAACACTAGGATGGTCTTCACCTGGTCATTCCTCGAAAAGCCATACTTTTCGGCGCATATTTCTGCAGCATTGCCCATCAAGTAGTTGTTGTAAACATCGGTCAAGCCATCCTTAACAATCCCATCAAGGACCTCCTGGTTCCCAAACTTGCTGCCGAACCTTTGCTTTGGCAAGTAGTACGGGGTGT
This sequence comes from Entophlyctis luteolus, assembly GCA_027604725.1. Lineage (NCBI taxonomy): Eukaryota > Fungi > Chytridiomycota > Chytridiomycetes > Chytridiales > Chytriomycetaceae > Entophlyctis > Entophlyctis luteolus. Next base: position 41,811 of record JADHYT010000058.1, on the reverse strand, counting down.
TAGACATGGACTCCATGCCACCCGCAATAACAATCTAATGTTATATTGAGTCAACGCACTGCGAATGAAAGAGAAACAAACCTCAGCGTCACCAGCCTTGATTGCCTGAACGCCAAATGCAATGGACTTCATGCCACTTGCGCACACTTTGCCCACAGTGGTGGCAACGACGGTGTTTGGCAAACCGGCACCGAGCGCAGCTTGCCTTGCAGGGTTTTGACCTGAACCACAGGGGAAAGGTCAACATCCAACGAGGCGATTAAGAATGCATACACACCAAGCCCTGCCGAAAGGACGTTGCCGAAAATGACCTCATCGACTTGGTCAATGGGAACCTTGGACCGCTCGAGCACGGCTGGCAGGACGGAGGAGAATGATCAGAACTTCAAAGACGAGAAAGAGGAGAATTAAGCAGTCGCACCTTTGATAGCGATGGATCCGAGTTCGGTGGCAGGGAATTGGGCAAGAGAGCCGCCGAAGCCGCCGATGGGGGTGCGTGCTGCGGCGGCGATGAACACGTCTGCATTGAGGGTCAGCAGATGCTTCTCGGGGCGCTGCGCATGTCACTTGCCTCTGTCGCTGGCCATGTTGAAGTGTTGCGATGGGTCGGTTTGGTTTATAACTCCTGGAAAGTGGTCTGATAACAAATTGTCAGATTTAGGATTCAGGTGAAAGTCACGTCACGGGAAAATCAGACACAGTCGAATGGTCTGACACCAATTCTCAATTTGAAAACGGATGTTTATAAACTAGTTCATTGGAGTCGCTTTTTGCTTGGACTGTTACACCAAAGCCATTACTGCAACCGAAAAAAAAACTCCAAAAACAAGGAAAACAAGTCACAATAAAACAGCACATTAACTGGCCGGCAGATAAGATTGAGGGAGAATAAGCAAGTATCTCAAAAAAAAAAGCGCAAAAACTGTCAGATTGTGACGGCGAGACCCAATGTCCTTCCAGCCCAAAATACACTTCGCCAAAACACCAACTGTCATCAATACACCTACTGTCACCAGGTGCCGTTCAACCGTCCTCCGGAGTCAACCGAATCAGGAGCCTTGTCGAAGGACGATTCGACGGCAGAAGTAGAGTCACAAGGCTGCCCTGCTTCCGCCGACAGCGCATTGCTAGCAGCACTCAACGCAGGGTTCTGAGAAATTTGGAACGACAAGTCCGATAGTCCTGTGGAACTTTCGCCCGCCGCGTCGTTCGAAGAAGGCATACGGGATGCGAATGCCGGAGCAACGTAAGTTGGAGAAATCTGGAACGAGGCGTCCGTGAAGCCTGACGAACTTGCCACCTCCGACGCCAGTTCTGATTGGACTGGCTCCGCCTGCATTGCCCGCCCAGCGCCCAACTTCCTGCCTTCGACGTTCGGAACAATTTCGAACGAGATTTCAGACCGGCCCGGGTTACTACTGCGTTCGGGAAGTTTTGTTGGCGGGTTCCTGTACGCGGGGCCGCGCAAAATAAGAAACGTTTCGTCTGAAGATCCCGTGGACGAGACGGTTGTGGACCGAACCGCATCCAGAGATGAAGGGGGCATTGACTCTGCACTAGCGCTTTCGGTGTAGCTGGGTGGGGGTGGCTGTGCGCTGGACAATGGCACGCCGAGTTCACTTGCCAGCTGCTTCTCCTTTTGCGATTGCTGCATGTTGCGCAACTGCGACGCGGCGACGTCTTCGTAGAGCCGCTCTACCGTGCTGCCCATGACAACCACGGATCCTGTTGATACTGACTGCGTTGAATGCACCGGTTTTACATTCAACGCGTCAACCGCCACAGGGTGATACTCTGCAGGCGCGAAAAAGCCATGGCCGTTCCCTCCACTTTCTTTCATTGGAGGCATGACTGCTGCTGTCGATCGCCAAGTGGGGATGAACCGTTTTGACTTTTCCGGAATTTTAAATAAGCTGTCCGCGAAATTGACTGACTTGGGTTCCAGGGTTTCTAAAGCGTCCGCAAAAAACGCGTTCGGATCGTCTTTTCGCTTCCAAAAGCGCGGGAACTGTCTGGAGCTCCAGAACGCCCACAAGCGCCGACGCCAAATTATGGCACCAACAATGACCAAAAACGCCGCAACCGCGGTCGCAATCGTGCCAGACATATTGGTTCCACTCAGAGCGTCTGAGCTGCCATTTGTCACTTCCAGGTTCGTTTTAATCGACTGGATATTCGAAGTTGTGAATGCACCTGCGGCAATCTCCGATGTTGTCAGTGACGTGGTAGTCGCTGCGTTGACGACTGACGCAGGACTTTGGGTCGTGACTTTCGAAATTGAGCTGACGAAGGTCGCCATCGTCACTGTACTGGATTTTATCAAAACAGCTGCTGTATCAGTGGCCACTCCGACCGGATCGCCAGCCCACACTGCAGGATTATCGATTGAAACCGGGGCATCCGCAGTTGTTGTGGTGGTAGTTGTGGTGGAAGTCGAAGTTGAGGATGTTGTTGTAGAGGTCGTGGTGGATGTCGTCGTCGTACTCTGAGTTGTCGTTGTGGTGCTGGTCGTTGTTGACGTCGTTGTTGTTGTGGTTGTCGTCTTTGTTGTTGGTGCATTCGAGTTCAAGCGGAAAACGCTGCAATAAGAAATGAAGTCAGTCAGTCTGATGGAACCCGCGGATCGCAAATACCTGTAAGATAGCTCATCGCCGGAGATCCCGCAGGTGGAAGTCCAATCCAACAGATCAAGGCAGGATCCAGAGCAGGACGCGCTGGTCAGGCTGAAATCGCTGAATACATCAGAGCAGTAACAAGTGTAGTCCTACGTGCATAAAGAAGACATGCCAAGAGTTGGCACTACATCAACAAGACCAAATGAAGGACTCACGGCGTTGATGGCGGCAAAGTTGTAGCCGTAGCACAGCAGCTCGCAGCCCGCCAGGCCTAGGGTCGTTGAGCCGCCGGATGGTGCCGAGTAGCAGCCGGACAGCTGAGACGCGGCGACTCGCGGCAAGGTTAGGGCGGAAGCCAGTGCCAACGCCAGCGTAATTAACTCTGGCAACTCCATGTGGTTTGATTTAATATTGTGAAATTGGCTACGCCTTTTCATTTCAAGGTCCGACACCCCAACCCATAAACTCCCGCCCAAACCCGCCGCATTGTGCAGTGTGTTTAACCAAACCTGTGCATCACGCGTCGCTTCTAACTTCGAGTTTCGCTGCGTTATTCTCTTGCAGACTTGATATGATGACTGACTCAGCCGTTTTTAATCAAATGGAATTTTCCACAATCAACAGATTCCAGACGCAGCAAAAACTTTCATGTCAGACTCCTGCAAAGTAATTGCACAACAACTCAAGTTAAGTTTCGTACAAATATATTCATAAAATAACTGCAACCAACAAGCAATTCCGAAAACGGTCAGAAATATTGCTCTGAAAAGCCTACCGTACCGGCCCCGAAGCGACACGACATCACTGGAGCACAGCTTCGTACAACTTTGCGACTACCGATCCCATAGGGACAACCGATCCTTGTACTTGGCCGGCGTTTTCGAATTTTTCTTCGAAGTCATTATCGTCGAACATGACAGAGTTCTTTGGTTTGCAATTTTTACCCCGTGATATCGAACTTCCCAAGAACCGCTCAACTTTGCTGGGATGCTGCAAAGTTGCTAAATAATCATCTGTTGTAGCCTCTTCCACCACCGCACGTAGCTGACGTCGCCGGTTTAACTTATTCGTTCTTGCAATTGAAAATAGATCCTTTGCCAAATTCCACCCGCATATCAAAAGACCAGCCAAAGTAGCTAAAACTGCAAGAAACGCCACAATCCTCATTGCAGTTGAAGTGCTTGATGTGGTTAGTGACGTGGTTGAATTTGATGCCGATATTATCATAGATCCGACGGTCGTTGTCGATGTCAATGAAAGAACGGGAATAAAGACTGCAGGTGCTGATGAGGTAATAGTTGTTGTTACGGCTGCGGTCTGGACCAAAAAGACACTTCCAGTGGCAAAAGATGTTGTAAATTCGAAAAATAGTCGTTATTCAGTTTTTGGCACACACAATTGTTACAATTGTCGAACCTAAAAGCTGTAGGGTCTCCTTCGGAGCCGCAAGTCATGCTGGAATTGGTCGTGCAACTGAATGTGCAGTAGTCTTCAACCAGCACAAATTCAGTCAAGTCCTGAGAGCAGACGCAAACAAACTCCTGAAAACGCATGAATCAGTAAAGCAAAAGCTCAAATATTTTCGTCTGCTCTTGTAAAAAGAATCATACGTAGTTGATAGCGGCGAACACGGGGCACGACGGGCCACACTTGGCTGGGTTTTCGACAGCGGTGCCAGAGAGGCTGGAAATGTAGCACCCGGAAAGCTCGCTATCAACAGAGATGATGCTATTTGCATACACAGCGCCTATGTATGCAAGACAAGAGATGAGGGGGGGCCTCATGTGTGGTTAACAAATTTTAGCCAATTTAATTCCCACTTCTGCACATTTCCGGTGCGCACAACTTAAAACCCCCAAACAAGATGGTTTCTTATCCGGACGCTACTGCTCGTATATTGTGGAATGAACTGTCTCTTTGCAATCTAATGCCCGGCAAATTTTTTGCTGAGACTTTTGCTGAGGACCTTCGGGCGCCCAGTCCCACTTCGGCATTCTTACTCTTCGGATTTGACCTTGGTAATTCGATTGTCAGTTGTATCTGAACTTGGAAAAAAATTTTACAACGAAAATTCTTTCAGCAAATACCAAGAAGGGAAGGAATCAAATTATCGACACTATGCGCTGCTTAAGTATTTCCTCGCACAGCACACTCACCGTCGGTCCCATGGCAACGACAAACTCTCACCGTTTTTTGTAACTGCTGCTGTTGTGGTCAAGAGACTTTCTCAATCACTGAGAGGAGTCACACAAATCGCCCTGGAAACTCGTACGCCTTGTACAGACTGCGCATAATTATTTCCTCTGCATATGCGCGCACATGCTCTACTCGTCCAGCGACGTCACATTTCGGTTGTGCCACCTACACACTTGATTGGGTCTATCACCAACCACCGCATGATAAACATGATCGATCAACTTGAAGCTGTCTGCGCCGTCACCAGCTTCCTCCAATGCTGCTAAAAGTCAAGTCGCATCTTTCCTAAGTCTGTCATGGCTATTGTTTCAGAGATGCTCTGATGCGAAAAATTGTGGTAAAGAAAAATTTTTTTGAGTTGGCGATCGTGCTTATGCGTCTACTTTCCAGTTTGGTATCCACCGTAAACGCACCAGATTTCAAACATCTGCCGGGATGTTACATTGCGATCGCGGATGGTTTCACTTTGCCGTCTCCTTTATCTGTATGATGCGGATCTACACGATATCGAGCAGGTCTTTGGGAAATTGGTCCTTCAAATGAATGTTTTCGGGGGAAATAAAAAGAGGGACTATTGGTATATGGTTAAAGCCGTTCATTTTATACACCGAAGTTATTAAACGCAAGATATCCCCATTCTCACGTACAGAACATGATTTCGTTCTTGTCTAAGTCTACGTCAGCAAATCCCAAAAAATCACGGCAGGCAGCGGTTGACGGTTCGCGGAGTCGTCTCCATCGAAACCTCCGAGAATCGAAAAAGGGCTGAGCCTTGGACGTTTAAGCAATGTCCGATATCCAGGCAGGAAGGGTTTAGGAGAAGCAAGGGCTGTGGCGGCATAGAAATGCGGAAAAGGCGCTGGAGGGCAATGCCTTTTAGGGACAGAGGTTCAGGATCAACGCATGAGTGGTCGTCGGCATAGGTGGGGTGGGCACGACGGCTGAAATGGCCTCGGGACCGAAGGACACACGGGAGCCGTGACGGGAATGCCACCACTGATTTTCGGAGGACATCAGTCCCGTGTGCCTCCTGTTGCGTTTCCACTTCCTGTCGCCGCCCTGCACCACCATCATGCCTAATGGACAATACCCCGCTCGCCTGGCGGTGTCTTTATTGTTTATGCCTCCATGTGTTGTTCCCAGAAAGAATGATGCAATTGCAAATGAGACAGGAACTCGAAAAATGCGCAAAAAACATGCCGTCTAGACTCCATGCTTGAACGAAAATAAAAGCGACCAAATGAACCAAATGTGAATGCTACACTCTACTCGTGCTTCGTATCCTTCGTCAGAAACGCATAATTTGGAGGCAGCACGTATCCACCGTGTCCCATATGCTCTTGTCGAATCCAGAAACAAGGAAATCCGACAATTGTCCGTTGTTCACGTTACTTCTCGCGGATTGTGCAATGTTTTCGATCCAGTCTTCGTCGGAACCTTTTGTTGACTCCTTATCAGAGAACACGGACGCCGAATCTGCTGCAGCTGCAACCTTCGCCGAATGGGTTTGCTGCTGCGGAGCCGGAAGCTGCATTAGCTGATGTTTCTGTTCGCAGTGTTGCATGGACAGCGACATTTTGAACACATAGAGGGCCGCAAGATCCTTCTGGGTAATAGGATCTATGACAATGCTTCTGCGATCGTAGTCTGTGGCGGCGTGAGTGAATTGCACAGACGAGATCGGCTGTTCGTGGAAGCTGACTCGGCGCTTCCCAAAAGGTGAAGACGGAGATCGCGGCGGAGACACAGCAGCTGCAGTGGGGCAGTGGGCTGCGATGGCAGGTGCGACAGAGCGGGCCATTGTGCGAGTGGGTTTAGTGCCGCAACCACCTTTTGTGTGTTTGTTTCTCGGCGGCAGATTTCTTCGGGCCATTCATTCATTTTCATTGTGAAGCGGTCCTTGGAATTGAAACCATCAATGAAATGAGATTTCCATCGGCCACCGGGGCCCGCCTTTTGCACGCGCACACGGCCCCACGCCATCACCTCAGTGCTTGGAATACTTGACTGCCCTCCTCTAAGCCTTCCATTCGGTTATATGCAAATTTGTTTTCCGAATTTACACTGGAAAATTATCATTCGCGCTGGAAAATGTATCTTCGACGTTAATTCAGAAGAACCACCTTTAAAGACCAAAATTAATAAAAGGTGATCCATCCAGTTATTTTTACTTTTCTTTTTCTTTTTCTTTTCTTTTTTTTTTCTCTTCTCTTTTCCATGACACAAGTTCCACAAAAGAAAAATTCTGTGGCTTACCGCAATCAAAAGGAAATCAAAGGGAAAAAAATGTATTTTTCGTTGTCATTTTCGGATGGATTTCGGAGTTTCATGTTTTTAATGAAATTTTTTTGAAACTCTTTGTTGGAGCCCAGTTCGACAAAAGCATGAAACTACCACACCTCTGTTGGGGAAGATTTTATTCAAAAGTACTCAATCGCACCATCAAATATAGAGGCCTAAAAGTAATTTCATGTGAGATAATCTCTGCGAAAATACAAAATCAAATACCTTCAGGAGTGCCCTCGTTCTTCCTGTACAGTACTTTTTCCTTCGCTTTTTTGAAATCCTCTCCGATGACCTTCATTCTTCTTTCTCTCAAAGCCAACAACCCAGCTTCAGTGCAAATAGCTTTCATATCAGCACCACTTAAATCATCCTTTGCCATCACAAAATCGTCTATATTCACATCATCACCAAGAGTCATCCTGCTTGTGTGGATGTTGAATATGCGGCGCTTTGTCTTAAGATCGGGCATTGGGAATTCGATCTTTCGATCAATGCGTCCAGGACGAATCAGAGCGGGATCGAGAGTTTCGATCCGATTTGTCGCCATGATAACTTTGACATCCCCACGTGAATCGAAACCATCGAGTTGGTTCAGAAGCTCCAACATTGTGCGCTGGATCTCGCGTTCTCCTCCAGAATTCGAGTCGTAACTGTGTCAGTATTTGAGAAAAATGTATGAACCTTTCGGAATTTCCATACCGCTTCGTTCCGACAGCATCAATTTCATCGATAAAAACGATACTTGGCGCATTCTCTTCAGCAACCCTAAAAAGTTCTCGCACAAGTTTTGGTCCTTCTCCTAGATATTTTTGGATAAGCTCCGATCCAACAATACGCAGAAAGGTAGCGCTGGTTTGGTTTGCAACAGCCTTGGCCAAAAGCGTTTTCCCTGTTCCAGGAGGACCAAAAAGAATGACACCTTTCGGAGGCTTGATACCCATTTCCTCATACAATTCAGGATGGGTGAGAGGCAACTCCACAGCTTCCTGCGAAAAATTGTAAATAACAAAGAACGGTTAAAGTCTTGTTTTTGTACCTTGATTTCTTGTATTTGCTGATCAAGCCCTCCAATATCAGCGTACGATTCAGTAGGTGCCTTTTCCAATTTCATCACACTGACCATTGGATCAACATCATCACCCAGCACGCCGATGATGGCTTGGTTCTAGGCCAAGTTAAACTGTTTAAAAAAACGCAAATCAGTTTTTGCATGACGCCTACCTTGTGATGAAGAAGAACTGAGCAACCTGGTTCCAATAGATCCCTGTCCACAAACGACATAATGCTGACGTAATATTCCGTGCCAGAATTCATGCTTACAATCGCATGGTCATCATCAATGATTTCCTCGAGGGAACCAACGTTCATTGGTGAGCCTCGCAGTTCGTCAACTCGAGATCGCTCTTCCTGATTTTTTTCGTTCTGCGGCTTCAAACGCTCCTGGTTCTGCACAAACTCCTCTTCAAGGAGCAAGAAATCCTTGATGCGCTCATTCTTAAGCAGCTTGAGCTTGCAGCGGGTTGTGGGGAAGACTTCGGAAAATGGTAAGAGGTAAACTTGGGAGTGCAATTACAAAGCACATACCTTGGGGAAGCTTGTGGGCAGCGTCGGGGCCCTTCTTCTTCTTTTTACCGACACGCGTGGGTAGCGGCTGCTCCCACTTTTTCTGTTGTTGCTTCTTCTGCAAGGGACGCGTCAGCCAGCGGAAAATGACAGAACCTGTGCTGGCGCACCTTGTCTTTGTCGTCTCCTGTGCCGCCGCCTTGGGACGGTCCACTTTGGTTTGCACCCTGCGGGGGAGAGGGCGGGTTAGACGCAGGACACGCGCAGGGGTGAGCACCATCTCGGAGTTGTTTTAATTTTTATTTGCGACGTTTTACAGGCTCCGCACACGCGCACGCGCAGGACCGAGCAGCACATTGTCGATGATGCGAGTTTTGCCGCACCGAATCGCTCCGGACACCATCACTCCGTCGCTGCACGCGTCTACGCGGCCCGCGACCTCAGCCAGGGTGTCGACGTCCGCCACGGAGAGATATTCTATTGCCTCCGTTAATCCCTGGGACGCCAGTGTTTGCAGTCCCGTCTCACGGAGCGCCGCACCAGATCGTTCGCCTGCCTCATACGCCGCTTCTATCGATGCAAGCGCCGCATAAAGAGAAGGCGCCATTGCGCGTTCCGTGGCAGACAAATACCTGTTTCGTGAGCTCATCGCAAGTCCATCGGGCTCACGCATTATTGCACAAGTAACGATTTCGGTGGGAATGAGAAGATCTCGGACGAGTGACTTGACTACAGCTAGTGCGTCAAAAGAAATATGAATATGAAACTGAGGGACACCATTTAAAAAAGTTTACGGACCACATTGCTGACCATCTTTTTGACCGAAATACGCATAGTGAGGCCGCGTGACGTTCAGTAGCTTTGTGACAACGGTTGCCACTCCGCGAAAAAAATGGGGACGGACGGAGCCTTCTCTGTTGAGTCACAGAATTGGGCCTACAAATGACACATTATGTGCGATCCTTACAGCATGTGTCCCTTTCCGACAACCTCCACGAAGGTGCCAACTTGTCGCGACACATCCAGAACAATACCTGCGGGATACATTTCGGCCACACCTTTTTGGCGATTGTTTTCAGGGAGTCGCAATAAATCGAAATCATACTTGGAGCAAATACAACATCGCAGCGCTCCGTTTCTAGAAGTTTCAAATCGTCGTTAAATGTTCGAGGATAGCGATCCAAATCCTCCGTTGGGGCGAATTGCGATGGATTTACAAATATTGACGCCACGACCTTGTGGTTGTCACTTTTCGCTGCCCTGACTACAGATTTCGATTTTTTTTTTTTTTTTTTTGTAGTTGTGGTTTTTTTTTTTTTTTTTTTTTGGTTTTCGTTTTCAATTGAGTCGGACATCAGCTGGCCATACGAAATGTTACCGAGGCTCAAATGACCAGCGTGAAGCGCTCCCTGAGATTCGTGGTCAGGATTGAAACGATGCATTGCTCTGCAATACCATGGTGGGAACGAAGCCAACGGTTTCACCTGCAGCCTCCCACTCGGAGCGAATCGCGCGGTACTCGGATATTGTGGAAACGACGCGTGGCGGCATGCGCGCTGCGGATGAGACAGAAAACAGCCGTCGACAGACATGGGCTGACATTTATTCGGTCAATGAACAAAATGACCGTAATTTAACACAGACCTTTGAGTCAGACAACCTCGAGGCTTGCGAATTTATTGCTAGTGAAGGATAAGAATATTGTCGAAAACTTCAACAGAGAGTGGGTGCATGTTTCTTGAAACAGCATATGGCTTTCAGAGACGATGAGCATTTTTTGCTTCCTAGCTTCGAGCTGCATTTTGCGTTCCTTTTACTCTTGCTTTATGAAAGCAAACACAGTGCTTCACCATTAACCTGATTTCGAACGTGGTGGGACACTTACAATTCACACACCCAGAAATACGCAAAGTACGAAGAGGATGTCATAAACGTGACACGGTCGCATAAGGATTCAACAACACGTTTGACATCAAAAATATCACTTAACTTTCCAGTGCATGAGGTATATTTGTTGCCAATAGACATTGCCATGAAGTATTGGCGCAATCCGCGATGAGTTTTCAATATCAACTTGCACTGGCAATTATGATTTGAATATCGTTTAACTTTACTGGTTGAAATGAGAATTTTCTGAAAATGATTCGATATTCGGACGAGGAAATGAAGAATGATGCGTTTCGTTGAACGAGTGTCCAGAAATGTGCGAAAGAAGAAATAAAAGTTTAAAAAAAATGTCAACCCCAGTTAAACGCATAACGCGTAGCTTCGCAACATGTGAAACCCCAGTCCGCAGGGCCGAGTCTTTCGGAAAATCGACGCCCGTCAGCAAGGGGTTTTCGTCGTTCTCGGACTCACCGAAACTCGTTCCTGCAAATAACCTCACGCCGCGAAGACATCCCTTTGCGTCTTCGTTAGCTCAGTCACCACTTCGACCAAATCTTGCAAAGTCCATCAGGAAGTCAACCCAAAAACAGAAGCAGAAAAATAAGTACGGACTTCATAGCCTGCTAGATTCTTCGCCCAACAAATGTGCCAAAGCCGACGATGTTTTCAAGAATGTGCAAATGAAACCAATAACGAAATCGGTGAAGTAATTTCTTGGGAATAATTGCAAATGCTTAGGCAGCCTCCAGTACGACAGATATATTCCTAACCGAACAACAACTGATATGGCTTCCTCTCATTTTCATCTTTCGGTTTCTTTGGATGGCTTGCCAGATACGGAAACACCAGGAATGATACCGAAAAATCAACCAAAATCTCTAGACGCTTCTCAAATAGCTTATCAGGTAAGATTTGATACGAAAATGGCTGCTGAATTTTAAAACAGGAGGAAGTTGCGAAAGCTTGTGGTGTTTCATTGACTTCTCGGATCCTAGCTTTTAAACCACCAGCACCAGTTTCAACAAATCCGTTTCATCAATCATCCTCCTTCATCAAAAAGAACAACACGGGAGCATGCCACGCGCAAAGGCGCCGCAGAATCCCAACAATGCCTGAAAGAGTTCTTGACGCGCCTGGCATTGTGGACGACTATTATTTGAACTTACTTGACTGGTTTGTTTTGCCTTCGATATGGTTTATTCACTAATTATGATTAAAGGTCAAAAGACAATAATCTTGCGGTTGCATTGGAAGGAACAGTTTATGTGTGGAACGGAGATACGGGGGATGTCGTGGAGTTTTGCCATGCAAGCGAGAACGAAACTGAAAGCGGTCCGCCTGGGATGGTCTGCTCCCTGTAAGATGTCAATATTCCTTCTACAAATTAAGAAAATATCAGGCAATGGACATCGGACGGTGGGCATTTGGCTGTGGGTATCGGCAACGGCGATACTCAAATTTGGGACTTCGAAACCCAAACAAAAGTTCGGACAATGCGGGGACACACTGCTCGAGTGGGTGTCCTAAGCTGGGATAGGCATATTGTAAGCAGTGGTAGGTGCGCATGATGCTTGCTATTTCTCATATTGTCAGGCTGCCGAGATGGCAGTATTTGGCACCACGACGTGCGAATTGCAAATCATAAAGTTGGGGAATTACTTGGCCACTCACAGGAAGTTTGCGGCTTAAAATGGAGGGCAGATGGTGGACTGCTTGCATCTGGAGGGAACGATAATCTTGTCAACATATGGGACGCCAGGAGCAGTGTGCCGAAAAGCACAAAATCGAACCACAATGCAGCTGTGAAGGTTCGAATACTCTTGCCACTTTATCTCAATGGTGCGAATGCAGGCTATTGCTTGGTGTCCCTGGCAGCTTAATCTTCTCGCCACCGGCGGAGGATCTGCCGACAGGCAAATTCACTTCTGGAATACCACAACCCCGACTACCACTCCCTTGAATTCGATTGACGCAGGTTTTTTGTCTACAGATTTTTTTTTATTTCTCAAAATCAACTATAGGGTCACAGGTCACATCATTAATTTGGTCCAAAACTTACAAGGAGCTAGTCTCTTGTCACGGACATCCAGACAATCAGTTGAGCATTTGGTCATATCCTTCTTGCAAAAAAATTCTTGACCTGGAAGGTCATGACGCTCGGGTATTGCATGCTGCTTTGAGCCCCGACGGGAGCACTGTTGTTTCTGCTGCAAGCGACGAGAACCTGAAATTTTGGAAGGCTTTTGAACGTCCCACCAAAGCAGGAGGGGCGTCTTCTCTGAGAAGTAATGAAAAGGAAGCCCTTTCAGGCTTTTCGGGAAGCACTGGAACGACAGCGATCGATGACGAACTTGCGAATGCAACAAAGAAAATGGCCATTCGATGACCACGGTATTTATTGGTTTGTGAAGAACGGTTTGACAAAATAAGACGGCATTCAATTTGAAAATGAAGAAAACTTCTGACAATGCAAGATCAGATGCCGCCACCGAACACATGGACACCTGATTGGTGTCCATTCCTCCTTTGGTTTATAATCTTAGAATTTTGTTGTCTGGTTGCAAGCGCCAACAAATCGACGAATTTTCTGCAAGGAGAACAGCTGCCATTTCAACGCTTCAATTTGCGTGCACGATAATTGAAATTGGTGGATTGCCAGTCTTCATATTAGTTGGGGTCAGCCGATTGGGATCTGTTGGTCAGCGGCTCATAAGATCTTAGGAAGGCCGTTATTTGCTGTTTTAGTGACGGGAGTCAAGCAAGCCTCTGTATTTATTTGCGAACAATGTACTCGTATCTCCACAAGTAGGTTCTCCTCGGTTTCTTGAAATCGGCAAATTATCACGGCTTTTCTCTTGGGCCAACCTCGCGGCACTCCGAAACTGTAGCGTTGGTCTCAATTTGTGCAATTTTATTCAAAGCGCAAAAGAACATCGATCGTATTTCGATTTCCAGAATCACAACCGATTTCCCATCGAAGTTATATCTGTGCAGGACTTTTCACGAAATCAGATTTTATAGTGCTTGTATAAACATCTATCATCGTTCTTTTCCAATCGAAGATGTCAGAACCAGGGTGTGTCCAGCTGCGATTGTCAGCAGATACGGCGGCAAATTGGCTGTACGATCAGGGGCCGTGGCGCACTGTGCGTATGCAAATGAAAGGATATGGCAACTCACGGGGCGCAGTGTGCTGCAGTCCGCAGGTGCGTCGACGAGCGCCGTCAATGCGTGCGTCCCAAACCGATGCTCCGTTGACAGACGCTGAGTTGTGGCATGAATAGCCCACGATAAGTTCCGCAAATGGCCGACAGCTCCACCAGCTGCTTATGCCCCAACCCTGCCGCCGCCCCCGGCACTAGCTTCCCGTCCGACGCTGGCACCACTATCCGCCACGAAAGCTTTGCTAAGGCCTCTATGAATCTGGCAGGCGTGTGTATGTTGCCCAATACCCCCCTTCCTGCGACTACCACTGGCGGTGACTCAACCACCGCCGTCGAGGATCCCGGCAGCGAGCGATACTTTTTGATGGTTGTTATCATCGTGCTCTCTATCATGCATGCGCTCAGAGGAAAGAAGGTAGTTGGATTACAATTCTTGTCGTCATGACTTATCCTTGCAGAGATCTAAACAGCCCCTGCTACCGGTTCCGTTACGTACGAAGATCATGGCTTCTCAACATGCGTTATCTGGCTCCCACTTCAACACTTCAATTCTTCCACTGCCACAGAGCCCTGTCCCCATTCCTTCATTGATCAATCCTCATGCCATCAGCAGTGCCTCTGTGAAACTACAATACTCCTTACATTCTGAGAATGATCTTTCTCAAAACGAAACGACCGACCCGAAAGGGCTAAAGTTGAATTCCACCAACTCTAGAAATGGATCTCGTTCGGCGCCGAGCTATTACACAAAGACGAAACATCAACGAAGTCGATCCAGAAACAGAATATCCGGTGGAAAGAAGCCACCCCAGCCAACGAGTGATTATGATTCACCGCAGTCGCGTCAAACTTACCAGTTGAGTGAAAGATACCAAACTAGATACAAAGGGCAACAGTTTTTGACAATTCCGACCAACTACGCTCATCCAAGTAGCAACGGAGAAGGAAGCAATGAAGATGACGATGATGACGGTAGCGATTTTGGTGAGCATATTCACAATTCGATGTTATAACGAATTGTTTTTAGCTCCGCAATTCAGTCGCCGTCGACGGCGATTCCAAGTTCAGTCTCCAAAACCAATTCATAAAGTGTCTTTACCGAAGTTTGAACCCATATTATCCACACCTACTGCCACGCCGACGGCAGTTGCAACACACAACCCGAATTTTCAGTTTCCGTCCCGGCTCCCGTCAGCTTCCAGTCAGCAGTTGTCTCGATCTGCTTCCAAATTCAGCCAAAATGAGTCACTTAAATCTAGTATGAACGAGGAAAAGCGAAATTTAGTGGCTGTTCCTAGTCCGAAAACAATTCCATTTGAGCATGGTGAAATGCTTCATTTCGATGACACAGATGAAGAGCATCGGAATGATTTACGAGTTGCCGATAATTCGGAGCAGCAAACCATCAACCCTGTTTCGTCGCATGGCTCATTTTGGAAACATCCATTCTCGCGCTCTCGAGATGGAAGCATGTACGAAGTTCACGACACAGCTAACGGTGGTAGTAGCAGCTCCAGCGGAAGTGTTGGAAGCGCTCAATATACAGCATCCGGGTTGCTTCCGAAGTTATCTCTATTCAAGAGGAAAGCGGACGCTGAAGCTTCCAACGCAACTGTCTCGATCATTAAAAATTTCTGGTCCGTAAAAAGCGGCGGGAAACAAGAAAGTCCAGCACCTCTAGATGTAGACGATGAAGCCAAAAATTGTCCAATCGTCAGTCTTGATGGCGGAAACTCTGCACAGTCACAAACTGTTGTAGTTCCCTTGCTAAAGCTTCCGAAGGTGAAAGCTCGCAAAGGCAAGGATGCGCACAAGAAACAAAGGCAAAGTTCAGATAGTGCGTCGAAAGGGAAATCCGATTCCATTGAGGTGAAGAGTAGTGGCGTTTCTCGTTTTTGGCCGGCCCCTTCACCCTCTTCTTCGGGTGTCAGTCCATCTAAAAGCAAAAATATGACGAAGAAGTCGCCAGCGTTATCTGCATCAAAGTTGGCTGACGTAGCTGCCAATAGAGGTGAGCCAGGTGAAACGGGATCGTCGGCTCAAGGCAGTAACGGTAAAACATTTTGGGGAAAGCCAACAATATCATATGCAGAGGTGGCTGCTGGAAGTGAATCTTTGGACATCCCGAAAAGGTCGAGGGATTTGGAGGATTCTGCAAATTGGTTGGATGTTGACGACTTCAGCCATGCAAGCGGAAAGGTTATACCTTAACTTGTTCATTTTCAAAGCTGATCGTCTGCCAGACGTCGATTGATAGTGACGCTCCGAAACCAACCTTGATGTCAAGATTAACTAAATGGCAAACCACGTCGTCTGTTCAAGCAAAGCCCAAGTACCTTTTGAAGCCTGTTAGTGACGACAAGAATGGGATTTCTTCCTCGCTATTCAGTCTTAAGAAACGTATGTCCAACGAAACGATGCGAAATGAATTCATTCGAATGCTGTCATCGTCGTCGAACGAAGTGGCTCAAAAGCCCATTGAAACTCCGGCGGAGCCTCTTTTAAGTGCTTCATTGACATTTCCAGCTGAAATCGAGGCATCTAATTTGATAGGGGACTACGGTAATATGGGGGAGAGTGACAATTTTTTGCACAGCTTCCGCAGCGAAAGTGAGGACGAAGAAGCGTATTTCCACGGAGGAAGAACGGATGGTCGGTTTGGTTTGAACCTGTTTGAACATGAAGTGGAGGCACCAAAGCGAAAGAGGAGCCTTGTTGAGCCAATTCACCGGCCTCTGTCAGGAACCCCAAAGTCAATTTCGTCAGCACCAACAATCAACCCAACTGTTAAGCACAATAGTGTTGCTTCTATCAATTCAGATCCCAATTCCAATTCACCGTTGTATTCACCATTCTTTTCGGGACTGGAGATTCCAGAGATTCAACGGGCTTCAGTGAATTTGGATGATTCATCGTCATTCGCTGTTGAAAGCAAGACTCGGACGATTGACTCAAACACTTCTAATGCATCCCAAAAGTCAAGGCACCATCATTATCACCACCACCACCATTTCTATCACTTTCCAACGAACAATGACAGAGATATTTCCGCTTTTAGTGGTGCAACAGGGAATACCAGAGATGCTGGAGTGTCCGAGCAAACTCCCCTCAACCTGCCGCTCCTCAGCATTCAAAATGCAGATGACATTTTCGCAAGAATGGGAACGGTGTCGGCTGGAATGGAAAGTTATGGCGCAAGCGGTTTTCGTCGGCTTCGCAAGTTCAGTCATGACGCAGGAATGTTTCAGCGGCGGCATCAGATAATGGATGTATACAAGGAAAGGCCGAGAGAGACCCCTAGGGGTCTGGCTCTTGGGATGGGAATGGGAGTCATTCTGGACTGCGCTGCGTCCGAGGGAGCTCCTGCAGATGCGCGCCGCCGCGTCGCGTCCGACAGGGTGTCGCGGCCCTCCTCCAGCAACGATTCAGACCCAGGATCTAAATAAAACAAAGATTGATTGTCCAAAATAGTACGCCGTTTGGTGCCAATAATGACAACGTCGTTTTGACCTTTAAGTTGAAAGTGGAAAGTAATTTGCAAAAGCTCCTCAAAATGGTTGGCATCCCATCCCCATCTTGTTCGCCACCATCGTCCATCGTCATTCATCCAATCTGCTCATATAGGCCCCGAAGACAAAGAATACTGAAGCCCCCAAGGAGAACATCCAACTTGGTCCAAACGCTCGTGAGGGAGAGAACGTGTTTGGTGTTGCCCACATCTTCGCTTCGTTCAACGACACTTTTGTCCACGTTACGGACTTGACTGGGCGTGAAACGATCGTTCGTGTTACCGGTGAGCCTTTAGATTGTTTCTGGTCTCCCCGTGAAGGGGTGGTGTTCTCTGGAAATCACCCTTCTTTGCGTGGGATTGACCCCCAGGGAGCGGTGGCTGTTGCGGTGGATTTCCTGTGTGCTCTGATGCTTGTTATGAGCGGAAGAGTCTCAGGGAGGGGGAACATACCAGGATTGGGGACTGGGGTGATTCCCAACACTCAATTCAAGGTTTCCCTCGCAACTTTGAAGTTGCAAACCCTCTGGCTCCCCATCCCGAAGCTATTAATGAGCTAAATCGCAAATTGCGCGGATACGCAGGTGGAATGAAGGTCAAGGCTGACCGTGACGAATCCTCTCCCTACGCCGCAATGTTGGCCGCCCAAGATGTCGCTGCTCGTTGCAAGGAAATTGGAATTACTGCGCTGCACATTAAGATGCGTGCAACTGGTGGCACTGGTTCGAAGTCCCCTGGTCCGGGAGGCCAGTCTGCTCTTCGAGCTCTGGCCCGTGCCGGCATGAAAATTGGGCGTATTGAAGACGTGACCCCTATTCCTACTGACTCCACTCGTAGAAAGGGTGGTCGTCGTGGTCGTCGTTTGTGAACAGTTTCTTGGGTGTTGGTTCTCAGCGAACCATTTCATTGGCTTGCCCTGTTTGGTTATAATAAACAACTATCAATCGCAGCGCCAACCATAAGGTTCGGTTTTGGATGGCTCAACGCGCTAAAATGCATGCAGACCAAAAAACAAAACGTTTACATCCATCACGGAAATGAACAGAAAGCAAAAATGAGATGTTTTGATTGAACGCATGCTTTGAAGCAGAAAAGAAAAAAACCCTCAAAATTTTTCACTTGGTGCCCGACGCAAAGTCAGGAACGGCTGAAGGCGGCCAAGGGCAGAGTTCGCTCGACCACCTTTCACTCCAGACATGCCGGCCACACTTGAAGTGTCACTAGCAAACGAAAGCGCGCTCACTGACCGTTCTCCCGTAGGACTGCCAACTGCCGACACACGCTCAATCTTTCCAGAAATAGTGATTTCACCTTTTCCACCCAATGTTATTGGCAACGTTTCGCAGAATTCCGAGTCGTCTCCGAACAACGCTTCCAAATCAACGTCCACTTCGCCAAGAGGCTTGCTAGCACCAAGTACGTTGAAGTCCTTCAGCACAAGGGAAATATTGGTAGGGGGCGTTTTGAACGTAAACGTTTCCTCCCAGACTGGATTTAAATTGTTCCTTTTAACTTTCGTCTTATGGAGTGTCGTTTTTTTGCCGTGAAGCATTTGGTATACTTTCACGTACGGATCAGCAGACCCATTGTCATCAACTGCTTTAAGATTATGCGCCCTCTCGATTGTCAAAATAACACGCCCTGTTTCCTTCTTTAAAACAGCGAAAAAGTTAAACATTGCACTAAACCTGTCAGTCCGAATTCAGTGCTACTACTTCGGTGGCCCAAACCCTGCACATTTCCCAATTCATCGGTCACAGTGAATGTCGGCATATCCTCAATAACAAAACCGAATTTTTGGGCAGCGCTTACTGCCGATGTAACATGTTCCTGAGCTTGCTTTGTGGGTCCCATGAACGACTTCCCGATTTCTTTGATCAAACCAACAGTCCCAGTTCCACTTCCTTTGATCATCTTCAGCGCGGCGTTTTCTTCACCACCCTCTAACCGTGCATCGACTGTCATACTCGTACTTCTTTTAATCTTATGAGGAAGGATCTTCTCGTTATAGTCGAAAAAGACAATCAAATTGAGTTGTCCGGACCTCGCTCCTCCAACAAGCGGCAGACCCAAAGTCATCGGCTTCCCAGCAGTTATATCCATGAGGTCAAGTTCAGCGGTCCCCAAAACAGTGTGGCGACCAATCGCGTTGTGATCCTTCACAATGAATTCCACTGTACTTTTCATTCGTGATTCTATGGGGCAGTTTATACTCTCTTTGAATACAGGATTCAAATTCTTTTTCCGGAAGTCAGTCTTGTGTAAAAGCTCTCCGTTCAAGTAAACAATGCAGTATGGATCAGATGTCCCACCAGAGTCAACAGCCTCAAGGTTGTTTGCACTGTGAATGTCAACATACAGCATCCCGGAGTCTATGTAAATATTAGAAAACATTCGACAATAGAAGAAAAAACTACAAATCACCGTTAATGGTGTTTGACAACGAGTACTCTATCGGTACAAAACCAAGAGACACATTCAGGAGCAAGCTCGATTCTGTACCCTTTAACTCAATCCAATTTTTCTTCTTTCCCACAAGTTCTATCAACGACCCTTCCCAAACTGCCACTATAGTGTCGTCATCATCTTTCGCCTCATCGTTCTTCGAATCCTTTATCAATATCGAAGCTTTTTGAAACTTAAAACTGCGAACGCACACGTCGCAAGTTGCATTCCAAACAGCAGTATCAGAGATTTTTTGCACTCGAGTGGAAAATACAGAAAAGCCATCCAGCCGAATGTCGACATATCCATTGATCGGCCGAAAAACGTTTTTCACGCTGGAAATCCCAAATCTCAGAATCCCCGAATCTGGAGTATATCATAACTATGAGAGAAACAAATAAAGCCCACCCTCACCGTATTTGTCGGTAATTTGATCAGGCGTTGGCAGTTTCAACAAAACAAGCTTCGATTCATCCAATTTTTCGTCACCAACAAATCCCTTCGCTTGCAAAGCGCTAATCCTCTTCTGTGCTTCTTCTTCTGTGATGACTTTGACTTCTGCCAGTGTTTTCAAACGATTGATTTCTGATTGAACGGCTTCTCGCGTATGTGAGATAAATTGACGTTGTTCCGAGTCTAATGCTATCACTTGTTCATCCGCAACATCGTAGAAGTCAAGTTCAAAACAAACGAATCCACGCTGCAGTCGAGCCGCACGTGCGTCAATCTTCGCCTTCTCCGATTGCTTCAGTGGATCTGTTACTGACGGAGAAACTTCTTCAACATGGTCAAAAGCGTCTTCAGTTTCCTTTGGTTTTTTGCTTTTGTTCTTCAAATCTCCTTTAAGAGCTGACTCGTCTAAATAAACGGGTGCAATTCTGCAACCAAAGTCAAAATCTGCTTCACCGGAAAACTTGTACTCACACATTCACGCCGTTTGATACTTTGTTGACGCGCAGACCATCTTCACGCAGCCTCTCAAAGTCCTTAGATTTAACAACTGCATCATCAAAAAATCCCAAAAGATCGGCCATGACAATTTCAACTTTCCCCAAACTTTTGTCCATCTTGAGATTATTGAAGTCCCAAAGTTCAACCAAAATTTTCTGTGATTTCGAAAAGGCCACGCCAAAGAACGTTTCATTCCATACAGGATCCAAAGTATTTTCCTTAACCAAAGATGCGCCGAGCAAAGTATGGCCGATGTAAAGTTTCGCATATGGATCAGATTTTCGTCCCATAATTTCAACGTTCGTCAAGGCCTTTGCGCCTACGAGTTTCAACTTAATGACCGCCTTTGGCGCTCTTGAAAGACCATTCAGATTTAACGCTTTGTATGCAGGATCCAATGGATGCCAATTGAAAGTGATTCTAATTTTTCCCGATTCACAGTTTTCCAGATTGTACCAGTCCAATCCCGCATCTTTTGAACTCTGGCTTCCGAAAGTTAAAAAAAAAAATTAAGTGAATCACACAAACCAAAATTTTTAGAATTTCGGAAGTTCTCAATTTGAAATCTCCCATAGTTTTCGTTCCATCTTTTACCGAGAAGAAAACTTCTCTGTTTTGAATATCTGAAATATACGCCCGGAGAGCACAGTCCCAAGTCGGATTGTTCGTTTTTCTGACAGCTAGTGTCGATCCAACCACGCTTTCCAAACGCTTTCCTTCAAAGATACTCACTTCACATCTCATAGTGTTGAATTTGGATCCAGCAAACTCTTTTCCGGAATGAACTGTGACTGTCAAAATTCCCATTGATGGTTCCGGTTGTTTTCTTAATTCTGGCTCCGACTTGAGCGAGTCTATGGATGGGGTTTTCCGGGGTTCGACAGTCGCCGCAGTTGCTGGAATCGGATTCAAATCGAAGGGTTTCACTGGAAGAAAAGAGAGCTCGAGGCGGAGACTGCCTTTGACAGACTTTTCGTCTTTTCCCGTAGTATCTTTCATAAACAAAGGGTGCCACGTATCGCTTCCAGAATCTTCTTGTGGAGTGCCCCACTCAGTAACAAGACTTTCAATTTCCGAGGGTGTCAACAGGTCGCCAGCTGACAATGACTTTCCACTAGTATTGGCACCGCTGTTTTCAGTTTTTTCCGTGACTTGGCCTTCTGAATTCTGCTGGGAAACCGTCGGTTTGTCCAAAAGCTTCACCCATCGCGCAACATTTAGCGAATGTACGTATCCCATGGACTTATCAGACGTTGCCGGGTTTTGGTCAAAGATTTCGAATTCTAATTCCTCGATGTTGGCCGGATCTGTTTTCTTGCGGTTCAAAGACGACATCATGACCGGAATATAGATTGTTTGACTCCAGAACGGATTCAGACTAAAGGTTCATTCAGGAACCGAGAAAACCGAAGTCAGTTTTACCTGCTCGATATCACTTTTGATTTGCCTACGACCACTCCACCCAAACGGACGGCGACGTATGGATCTGAAGTACCAGCCAGTTCCACATTCTTAAGATTTTTTGCTTCATGAAATGTGACTTTAAGAACTCCGGCAGGTGCGTCTAATTGATGGTTAGTCTCCTAACAAAGCGGATCCTTCAATCAATTACCAGCCCCAGTTCCGTTCATGATGGCGTCCAAGTCGATAGAGTTTTTGTTTGGAGAAACATAATCCTTCAGGGCATACCCGATTCCACCGTCTAACGACGCTCGCAATGCTGGCAGCTAACCGCAAAAAAAATATACTTGAGAATAGTACATCACAAACAATCTTACATCCATAAGGTCCAATGCTCGCAGAGGCCGCAAAACGAAATCAACCACTGGAGTTTCAATAAAAGAATAATCGACTTTGCTGACATGGGGGTATTTGCTGACAAACTTCAGTTCCAGTCGCAGGACACCTCGAAATTCAATATCTGTCACCGTGATTGGAAGAGACACGGCTACTACACCGACACCGAGCTTTGCAATGACTTCGATTTTGGAACCTCGGACATTTCCAACCTCTCTTTCTCGCCTGCTCACACCATCCTCATCAATAGGAACGAACAAAAGCGACCATTCCATAACCAAAACATCATCTGCCGGCTGCATAATTGTTTTTATGGAATCAATGCGGGGAGCTACAGATCCAAGAGTGAAAACGGAGAGAGAAAGATCCTCAAGAAACCCAGGCTTTGAAGATGACAAAACATTGTCGATTGATTCCTTCAAGCCGGCAGAAAGCGATGGCTCATACTGAACCCAAAATTGGTCGAGAAATCGATTGAACCATTCAACAGACTCGGAGTCTGTTTCAATCTGCGGAATAGAATTATTGGTTTTGAAAAATTACTACTGCAGCACCTTGCGGAGGCCCAGCATTCGCGATTCTTCTGCACCAACTTTCACTTTGATACGTTGCATATTGCGTCTGTATGCGGCATTCACGAAGAACATGGCCACAAAAACCCATCCAATGCCAAAATTGAAGTAGCCCACAGACCAAGAAAAGAAAATTCCAGTTGTGATATATAGGGAATTTGTGATAGCTTCCCAATGCACAAATTGTTCTACTTGGGATTTGACGGTATCCAGTTGCGAGAGAATCGCAGCGCGGAAATCGACAAGGGCAAAAAGTGTGGAATGCAAGAACTTCGGGATTCTCCGTGCATCATTCACATCAACGGTGAGGCCACTAAGGACGGACAAAGCACGCAATACACGCGCTTCGACAAGGGCTTGCTGCATCTCTGCCGCCTGCTCGGGAGTGGGAGTTAAGGGAGCAGCAGTAGCATGGATGGTGTTTGATGCAACGACGACGTTTGTGAAAGCGCGCATCTTCATCTTTGCCGTCTCCGTCGGGGTCTGCTGTGACGCATCCGAGGTGGAGGCCTGGTGCCCTTGGGGATCATCCATGTTCGCCACTGTTTCAGGAAATCTCTTGGCGTTTCGACCTTCAAACACTTCCGAGCACACCCTTCACAAGAATCCGCCCAGTGCCTCCGAGCGACACATCAAACCACTTCTCAAACACTCGCGCGTTCCTAAACTGTTCTTCCAGGTTTATCTCCACCTCTCCCATCGGCTTGCTGGCACCAAATAAGTTCTTATCCTTGATTGCGAGAGTAACTAACGCAGGCGGCACTTTCATGCTGACTGTCTCATTCCACTTAGGATTGAGGTCTTTCTTAACCACTTTTGTCTTCAGCAGAACAACAGCTTTGCCGTGCAGTGTTTGAATCACTGTGTTTTCGCTAAGCTTTGGCAATTCAAATTAAATTCAACCTTTCACGTATGGATCTGCTTTCCCGTTTTCATCCACTGCTTTCAGACCTACTGCCTCCTCTATTGAAAGTGAAACGTATCCTGCAAATATCATAAAATTCAGTTCGGTACAATCCTGAGTCCCTACCACTCAGCAGTGAATTTTGCACTAAACCGGAACTTCCAGTGTCATCGGGTATATCGACGCCGCTTTTAAAAGCAGCCTCTGTTGCACTAATATCATCTTGAGATGCTCTGATAGATTCGTCTCGAACAATCTGCCGTCCAAGTCGATCAAATAAATCCTTTGCTCCTGAACTAACTCCTTTCATCATTTTTAATACAGCAGCATCTTCATTATCTGATCTCATGGATGCCGCGCCCAAAGATTCCCCATCTGCGCTCTTCATTGGCGTCGGATGTTTCTTGTGATCAAAAAATACTGTAAAATAAAGCACGCCACTGCGACTGCCGTCAAGCGACGTTGTAATGTTCATGAGTTCTCCAACTTTTATATCTGCTAAATCCAGATCGACAGAACCCAAGGTCGTGTGCTTTCCGATCAGGTTGTAGTCTTTCACAACAAAAGTCAATGTACTTTTCAGGCGAGAGTGAATGGCACAATTCACGCTTTCCTTGAATTCAGGATCTAAAGTCTTTCTATGCACGTCAGTTTTGCGGATGAGGTCATTGTTCAAGTATATCAAGCAGTATGGATCCGATGTGCCGCCATGATCCACCGCCTCCAAATTAGTAGCTTTGACAAGGTCAATGTAAAGTATTCCGGTGTCTGAACAATGTTGAATGGCTATGGCTAAAAGCAAAAAAAAAGAAAGGAAAAAAAAGAGAAAGAAATACACCCACTGTAAATAGTGTCTGATAGTGTGGCTGCTACTGGAATAAATCCAATAGAAATGCACAGTTCCGCTGAAGAAAAATTGGCTGACATTTCCAACGGAAGCAAGTGGTTTCTGATCCCTATAACTGGTGCAAGTTCCCCGCTCCAAATTCCAACCAATCCATCGGAAACTTGTCTTGTTTCTCCATCATTAGAGTTTACTAGAGCAATTTCAACTTTTTGATTTTTGAAACTGCGAATGCATAAATCGACGCTTGTGTTCCATTGCGGTTTCGTTGTCTTCTTTTGCACTTGTGTAGAAAAGACGAGCTCTCCGTCTAAGCGCACAATGGCATAGGAGTTTATGGCAGATGACAGTTGCGAAACTCCGTATAAATGAAATCGTAAGATTCCCGAATCTGATTTGGAACGTCAGATTTATGAAACGCAAAATTTAAGCACCGTATTGATTGGTAATATCGCTATGCGACCTCACGGACAACAAACGCGCGTGTTTTTCAGATATCTCCCCGACATACCCTCTATTTGAAACTTCCTGGATTTTCTCATCTGCTTCTGATGATGTCAAAATTTTAACTTCCTTCAACTTTTTCAAACGGCTTATTTCCTTCAAGACGTCATTCTTGACTCTTTTAAGAAATTCTAATTCAGATTTTTCAAGAGGATTAATGCGCGAGTTAGCTTCCGTTACTATGTTGAAAAGCTCAAAGTCGAAGTAAAGAAAGCCTCGCTGTTGAGATGCTTCTCGCGCATTTTTTTCATTCATAGCATTGATGCAGGTTTCACTCGGGCTGTCAATGTTTGATTTACCAGAATGAGTCTCTAACTCGTTTTCTCGGGTTTCTTCAGCCTTGAAGTAAATTGGTGCGACGCTGAATTTCTGGTTTCAGAACAAGTGGAGTGAACTTATTTTACACTTTGCATGCAGTCCCCGAAACTTCCACTTTCAGTCCATCTGCGCACATTTTTTCAATTAGTGCCCCCTCCGAAGAAATATTTTGATTAAAAGCGAGTAGATCTTTGACTTGCAGTTCCACGCGGCCCAGGGTCTTGTCTTTCTTCAAATTATTGAAATCCCAGAACTCGATTAAAATATTTTGGCTGAGCCCATAGAGTATTCCAAAGAATGTTTCGTTCCAAACGGGGGTTAGTGTGTTTTCTTTGACAAGAGTTGCGCCAATAAGCTCGTGACCCACATAAATTTTTGCGTACGGGTCTGATTTCCGGCCGATGATTTCAACATTTGCGAGCCCTTTGGCTTTTACTATTTTAAATTTCAAAATTCCTATTGGTTCTCTTCGTTTAACGCTTTTGGGGCTTTTTTCAATTGACAAATATCCTGCGTCAACCTGATTCCATTCAAATGTCAGTCGTATCTTGCCAGCTGCGGTATTTTGAGAGTTACTTAGTTTGTACCAGTCGGATGCTGCCTCTTTGGATATCTAATGTCCTGAAAATGAATGCCAAAACAAACAGCATTTGGTAAATGCTCACCAAACTCTCAAGCACTTTCGCAACGTTCAAATCCAAAAACCCAACAATTTTGGAGCCGTCTTTTAATTCCAATCTGAGTCGTGAATTTGCTGGTTGCGAAACGTAAACTCTTGCCGACCATTCCCAAGACGGATTTTTACTTTTCCTAATTTGCGGGGAAACTCCGATTAAGCAGCCAAGTGCAGAAAGGTCTATAGCAATAAGCTGTATCTCGCATTTTAGACACGACTGCTTGTGTATAGCAAGTTCTTTCGCTGCATGTACAACAACAGTCAGAATTCCTTGCTCTGCATAACTTGTATATTGTTGATCGGATGAACTCGCAGCTGCCTTCGGTTTGACTGGGATATATTCCAGCTCTAAGCGAATGTCTCCTCTTGTCTTCTTCTCTTTGTTCAGCAAGCCTGATCCGTCAACTGGGTAAATTGAATGCCAAATATCACTTCCTGACTCTGCAAACGGCACACCCCACTCCGCAACCAAGGCGTCTCTCTCATCGTCAGAAAGGTCATTTCCGCTGGATAACTTTGAGCCGTCTCACCACCGTTCAAGTTAGTATAACTCAACTACTGGGCAAACTAACCTGGTGCATTGGGATTTTCTAACAGTTTGACCCAGCGACATAAATTGAGCGAATTAATAGCACCCATAGACTTGTCTTTGCCTGTTTCATTTTTATCGAAAATTTCAAAGCCAAGGCTATCTGCATTGGCACCATCCGATTGCGCAAATAAATTTGATGAAAGAACTGGGACAAACAAAGTTTGGCCCCAGAATGGATTCAAGCTGTTTAATGGCACAATGTTACTTCGCAGAAAGTTTTTTAGTGGTACATTCCTGTTGTCGATCGCTCTTGTTTGTCCAACAACCACACCGGCCAAAGTTACAACCACATACGGGTCGGATACTCCTGCAAGCTCAATATTTTTTAAATTTCTGGCCTCGTGAAGTGTAATTTTCAGAACTCCAACTGGATGATCTGTTTTTCATTCAGATATAAGTGCATGCTGAATACAGGAACCTTGATTAGACCCATTTATCATGGCGTCCAAGTCCAAAAAATTCTTGTTCGGGAAAATAAATCCAGACAACCCATAAGCTAATACAGAATTTAGCGATGATTTTAAAGCCGGTGTCTAACATTGGAATTAAAGGTCGGACTTTATCAAAATGGGTGAACTTACATCCATTACGTCCATAGCTTTCAGTGGCCTCAACATAAAATCAATGTTTGGTGTACCATCAAAAGAATATGCGATGGTCTGTATATGCGGGAACTTGCTGACAAACTTGAGTTCAAGCTTAAGCTTCGCGGTAAATTCGATTTCCGAAATTACAACAGGGATCGGAATAGCAACAGCGCCTTTTCCGACTTTCGCAACCACTTCAATTTTTGAGTGGCGGACGTTGCCTACATCATGCTGTCGCTTGCTGATATTGTCCTCGTCGACAGGTACAAATTTGAGGTCCCAGTCCATTTGAAGTACGTCATCCACGGCAGAAGCCGTATTTGTTTTAATTGAAGCTATTCGGGGTGCAACTGATCCTAACGTGAACTTTGTGAGGCTCAACTCATCCAGAAAGCTTGGTTTGGAAGCTGCAAGCACAGGATCGATAGTTCTTTTGAGAGATTCGGACAAGCTTGGTTCATACTGAACCCAGAAGTGATGAAGAAAGTTATTCAACCATTCTACGGTCTCAGATTCCATTTCGAGCTGCGAAAAGTGCGTCAGTGTTACATCTCACTTCAGGCCGAACCGTTTTCAATCCTGCAGACCTTTCAGCATCTGTTTTAATTTTTACTTTGATTCTTTGCATTGTCCTGCGGTAAGCTGAATGCGTGCACATCATGATAATAACAGCCCAGCCAAGACTGAAATTCAAATACCCAATCAGCCATGCCCAGAAAATTCCTGAGGTAATATAAACTGTGCTCAAAATTGTTTCCCAATAAATTATGGGCTCTATAATTTTTTTGACGGCTCCTAACTGCTCAAATGCAGCATCTTGAAATGCTGTCAAACTGGCAAGGAACGTTTGAAAAAAAATAGGCAGGAAATCCACATTGTTGTGCGTAGTGCCTGTTAGCTTTGAGAATGCTTTCGCTGCTGGTGATGCGGTGAGTTTTCTGTTTGCAGCTTCATAAATTTGCTGGGCAGCAATAATAGCTTCAGTAGCAACAGCAAATCTTTCGCGGTAGTTGGAAGCTTTGATCATCAGGTTCACTGGCATGATCGTCAAGACATTTACCTCTCCCATTATGTTCAGGATTCTCTGGGGGACATTTTGCATCGACCGCAAGTTGGCCGTCGCTGCCGGGTGACTTATTGAGTTGCTGAATAACATCGAAAAGCTTGGCTAAAAATATGAATTTTGTGAGTAATGGAATCAGGTGTAAGCCAATACCTTCGCTTTGCTTTTCCTTGAAAATTGCAGTTGCTGCATCTTTAAACTGTTTATTCGGGATTGTTTGGGGAGTCGGACTTTCATTGGTGGGGATCTTAAGCAAGGGGTCCTTAGAGGACGTGCTTTCCATTGTCGTTCTTTGTATGGTGCTTTTTTTTAAAAAGGACAATCAGCAACGCTCTTTTATGTCAAGCACGACACAAAATGTTCTGCAAATGTATCGTTGTCAAATTCAAGAACAAGCATCCGGTGAAACCAAAAAATTCGGCTGTTCGAATCACGCAAAATTAATATGTTTTCCTTATATGTCAGCGATGTTGCCGGACTGTTGATGACAAACACTTCAAGAGACGTCCCAACTTTTACCGTTATCCATTTTCGATCGCAATATGAATAGAAAACAACTTCACTGCATCCCCATCTTGGCAAAAGAGAAACCCAGATCTCAAACGCGCATTTACCCTGAGAATTGCTGGTCACTTGGTTTAAATCGAACAAAAAGCGAACCAGCGACTCGCATTTATATTCTGACGCGAAAGGCGCACATGTTTCAGCAACGGTATCTCTGCACTGGCTGGCAACCAAAGTCTCTCTCAGCGAAATTTCTGCCGGCGCCAACGTGGAATCCTTCGAGGTTCTGATATCCACTTCTGCTCCAGGAATCAGGACTTTTTGAGAAATACCAGACAAATATCCCTCAAGATTTCGGCTTGCACGGATAGTACCACTAGATCTGCATTTTGATGATTCTTTCGATTCGCGTGTAACCAGTGTCGCAATCGGAGCAATTTGTTGGCATCCTACATCTATTCTCGATAAATTTGGGGCATGCATCATCAGACACCTAGATGTTAAGCTGTTTTCGCTACGGAGATGTTTTGCATGCACGGCGCAGACTCTCAGAAACAGAAAAAGCGCGAGCACAAAGTTCGATGAAACGCAAACTGCCCAGGACCATACAACAGACTTTTCTTGTACTGTCTTACCATCTGTATTGTTGTTGCTGACGGTGACTGCAGCCGCCGTGCCTACAACCGCGGCAACTCCCAATACTGAAAAAAACATGAGCATGGATTCGCTGTACTCAGGGTTGATTCGACGGGTAACACAAGAGATCCACAGTGTTATGAGAGCTAAAACGATATTGAATGCTACCAATGTGCCGGTAGCTGCGTATTCGTGGTCTCTCGGAGAATTTGAAATGCATGAGAAAGCATTTCGATCGTCGATTAATCCTGGCTGAGGATTTGCGAAAATGGACCATATTGAAAGAACGACCTGCAATCCTGCTATTAAGCGACATCAACCAAATTTACGTAACTATTTCTGCAAAAACCGCAATTGCCATAAATCTCAAAAAACGGCTGTCAACCAATCTCTGTTTTGGAATTATTTTTCGACTCGAAAATATCATATATAGTCGATAATTCTTGACGATTATGGACGAAAAAGCAACAGCGAAGCCCATTAAAGAAAACCAAATTCGGGCGTGACAGTGCGCGGTGGTTGGAAATGCCAGAAAGAACAGAATAGAAATATTAGATATAAATGTTCCCAGTATGATTAATCCTGAAAATAGCGGTGAAGATCGAATGAATATTCGATTTTGTCGAAATACAACGAGATTAAGAAAACATAATATCGCGAAGAAAGAGCTAAAAACGAATGCACAAATAAGCGAGATGCCATTTGAAGTATACGACTGAATGACAAAATCTTCAAAGAGTTTGCCGTCAGGCGGAGGAACTCTGCTTCCTGCACGATCCATTAGAAATTCTACTTCCAATTGAATATAACCTCCGTTAAATATCATTGAGCCGGTAAAAGTCAATTCTGTCCCGAAATAATCTGTTAATCCGAACTGATTATTGTTCGCGAAATCACGCATCGAAAAAGAAATTTCTAAATCTCCTGTCGTGTTACTCAGCCGAATATTTTCAGCGAAAACGCCATGATAACCTGCAGTTTTATAAGGCAAAATACTGGTAATAATTTGTCTTGCCGGTGTTTGCAAAATTGGAGAATGTCAAATTAAAGTTGAGTTTAGTTGAAATCAGGGTATCCCATGAATCCTGCGGATTCAACTTCAATATCTGATAAAAAATTGAATATTACAGCGCATTTTCTCGAAATAATTAACCTTGTCTATACCGTATGCCAAGGTTTGAACACAGTCATACGCGCCGACAGGTATTTTGGAATTTAAATATGGCGGAAAACTGTGCCTGTTATTGTTTGTTAAACTTGCACCAAACTTAACTTGAAATTAGTCAAGTTCAGTTCATCTACAATTTGATGCCATTGAGAATCCAATGCACGGTAATTGGGGTTTTTATGGTCTTCTGTCGACGGAGTGACAAGCACAAATCCTTTCACAGCGTTAAAGGCAGAATCATCTATATATTGCGATATAACAGGTGAGTCCATCCCGATCCAAACGTAGTTTGGTCCAATAAGATCCCTGATAATTCATCAATAAAATTCATCGAGTTCAAAAACCGACGTTAAATTAAAATAAATAGGATTCAAATCAGTGGCTTGAGTGAAGCAAAGAATGTATCTGGTGTCGGAAGAAAGCAACGAGCTTTTGATGTAGTCTGGTCCAGAACTCACAGTTAAAACGTCTAAAATTGTGACTCCATTCTGATTAAGTATGTTGACCATGTCATCCGCAGCGCTACTGTATGCCGCACTGCTTTGGGACACGATGAGCGAAACTCTCGTGACTTTCCACTCTTTCAATAACAAATTCATTGCTTTCGCTGCCCCTGCAGAGTACATTCTGAAGAAGAATGGGTAATCATTCTTGTTTGACAGCGACGGATCAGCTTGCAAATCTCCACACATAGGGATAGAATATTGCGAGAATACGCCTGCGATCACCCTGAAGGTATTTTTGTGGGGACATGCAAATTTATGCCGCCTACTTTGTTGCACCGCTCCACTGTCCACCATATACTGCAAGTAAATCGAAAACCTTCAAAGACGCGTTGATAGCAGCAACACCTGCGTATCCTCTCGATTCGTCTGAGTGAACCAAGTTTGAATTGGTCCCAACTGAGGGCTCGTCGGACCAAGAATTGATGTACACGGGCTTAACGAGCACACCGGGAAGAATATCGTTGTTCGAATTTATGTCGCGGATCGCCAGCTGACGGACGGCTCAGCCAACAGGGTAAAGCGAAAGAATCTTACATCAGCCAAGGTTTTCATGTACATCGTATCCCTATAGATTTCCGGAGCAATTTCCTGGGGCATGTTGAAGGGAAGAATGATGCCGAGGGAGAACTCCCTCTCTTTTGACATGGATTTTGCTTTAGTTTCAATGTCTTCCCGCCGATGGAAACCCAACGATGACGACGAGGACGACGATGCTGGACTGCGCCGTCGATGTCTGCCAATCGACGACTATGTTCAAGCCCGCGATCCGCTACCCAGCTACGGCATCCCGACAAACGGCCTCGAGTATCTTCGAATGGTCAGGCATGAGGCAACTGCCTTGCCCGCGTACCACCGTGCGGAAATAAAATCGATGGACGCCGAAACCTTGCCAAATAGACCAAACTGGTTGCCCACAGATGCCCTGACCTCCGCGGGTACTCGTCCAGAAATTCCGTCCTGTTTGAAACAAACACGGGAATACTGCGCAGCCTTATTGACAGAATTCAGAGCATTGAAACTCCAGCGAGATGATTGGGCAGCGCTGGGAACTCAACCTCAATTTTCTCTCCCATATGCCAACAGTAATGTCCGCGTGTGGTACAACTTTTGCTATCCGCCTTCCGTTCCGTCCATGTGCTCAACCGATTGCGAAGTCCCAAGGGGAATGAACGATATTGAGGAGTCTGGTCTGCTTTCCAACGCTTCGTGGTTGCCGTTGTTTCCCGTAGTGTCCCATATACCTCATGCGACGGCTATACACATTTTGCATCTCCACATAAAATGGCTGGCAAAAGCGCAAACAAAACCAGATATTTCGGCGAAACTCACATGGATAATTAGCTTGCTTCTATGTGTTGACATTCACGCATTGTTCCCCGATGATACCGCTGTGTTGCGAGATTTGGTGCGGTTAATAAGAAAATTGCGAGAAGATTGGGTCTCTGAAGATTTTTCTCTTGTCGACGGCTTACCTAGCGACTTTGAAACTGCTGGTATATATAGTGGGGCCCAGTTCGTCATCGCTGTCATATCTGGGATATTTGGGCAACATGATTTGGCGTGAGAGTTATCAGTGTAATTTTATTGCTGAAATTTAAAATTTAGAGACGAATTTCTTTCGGATAACCAACAGAAACTGCTGACCTCAGCAATCATTAGCAAACCTTGCAGTAATAACGAAGTATATGTACGATCGGAAACTTGCGAGGTGATGAACGCGCTTGCAGATGAATTTGAGATTTCGCACTTGCACGGGGACGAGCGTTACTTTTAGAATGATTTTGAATCGAATTAAATTTTCCAAAGCCAAATTTACACGTAGTGCAGAGCCTACCAATGGGGCATATCGTTCCTGCATTTCACGACCGCTTTTGAAAAAACAAACCACAAAATGAAAAGGACTCTTCCCAGTAACCTTCGAGTTTCTTATTATTAGAGCAATAACCAGAATCACCGAAGTAAACGTGGTGATTGTAGAGCCGGTGTCTGCGTAGCTTGATGTGGACGCAATTCTTGGAGTGAATACATTTTAAAAAAACTCGCCTTCAGGAGTCCCACAAAAACTCTCGCATTTAATTTTGTCGAGAAGTCTTCGGTAGGTGATCATCTTCTGGGCGGAACTTTGCGTTAAAAGTAACCCTTTGCACCAAACGCCTTTGGTACTAATGACCATTTTAAAGTCTGGGAGATAAAAATCGCTCTATTCGACCAACACTGATTTCTCGGCCTCACCAAGAAATGGAAAACAAAAGTATTGAACAAGATATTTTAAGTATAAGAGGATGGTTGCTCGTGAAGATAAAGGCAAAGGACTGCCAGAAGAGCGGGTGAAAATGGAAGTTCAGAAAATGTGATTGCATGTCTTCTGCGATTATTGATTCATCGTAAATATTGGTAAAACAAGGCAACGGCAGGTCTCCAAGGGATCAAATGGAATCCGGAACGAGGCGGTAATTATTATAAAGATTCGCAATCGTCGAAGTATTGAATCGGAGGTAGAACCGTTTTAAACAACTGAATTACTTTTTAGAAAGTTGTCAAATGCTGCCAATGTACCTTGCGAACTCTTGGTTTTGGTGTTCTCGGAGGCCTTTTTGTACCGTTGTTCATTAAAAATTAATACGTCAGAAAACTACCTGATTTGAAAGAAGGGTCCAGGAGAATGTACAGGTCTCTTCACAATGAAAATTTCGTCAGACACTGGCAAATTTTTAATGGATATATAACACTTTCGTTACCTCTCATTTCCATCTCTCTTTCCCTCTCTCTTTTCCAATAGTTTTGCCCGTCGTAAAAGCTTGTTTCCACTCTTAGGGAAGGTTTGGAGGGCTTCATTTTTTTGCGATCTAGCAAAACTTTAGGCTGTGTAATCTGTTATTGAAAGCAGACTACATTGGAATTTACCAAAAAAGGTCCTTGCACAAGTTTACTTGACTTGAGGGCCTTTTCGTGATCTCTCCGCTTGGATGCCTTCCTCCCAATATTGGCCGCTATCCACCGCTTTGTGTCGTCGCTTTGTCTAAGCTGGGCTTCCGTGAAAATTGTTAGCGGCGGCAATGACAAAGTTTTGTCTTCTTGCAGAAGTTTGTTTTCGCGTAAATACGCAATCGGATCGATGCTTCCTAGGCGAGAGTCTTTAATTTTTGCCATTACTCCAGGAATGGACTTAGTTCCAATAAGATGATGTCGTTGCCCAATCAGCTTGTTTAATAGCTGCCTTTCGAAAGCTTCTTTTCTTTCCTTGTCTTTATCATGTTGTTCTGAGGAATATTCTGCCAGCGTTGCTCGAACAACATCCATCTTAGAGGCTGTTAACGCAAGGTTGTTTCATTTTGGGAGGTACCTTGCAAACGACTTCTTTCAAGTAAGCTTTCCGGGTAAAATAGTTAAATGTGGTTTTCCTGCACCAATATCCCCTCCACCTGAGCGAAACCTTATTAGTGATTTTTTTAACAGCACCAACCTTTTTTGAATGGCAATTGACGCTGCGTTTTGTCGATCAAGCTTCTCAGACCAATCTCGCTGCATTTTCATTTCTGTGGCTAGTTTTCTTCCGGAGTAACCCCGAAATGCCCTTTGGATTGTCAAAGCTGCACATCTGGGAGACAATTAGAACTTCCAATGTTTCGAGCTGCTTCACGATAGATACCGCCGGCGTTTAATTTGACATTTTGCTATAAGTCTGCGGACATACGATTGTATTTTAACGACACACTCGTGTTCCGTTTTGCGATTTTCTTCCGCTTGCCTGTTGAGTGGTGAAAAACGTCCGAACATCGAGTATCAAACCAGCAAAGGAGAAAGTAGTCGTCAGATAGCTGTTCAAACAGGCTTTGATAAATCTCGAAGAACGTGCTCGCCATTTTATTTCCTTCCAATTGTGAAAATCTCTTTTGGGAGACAGGAGATTTCTCGCAAACAAAATCTACACTTGCATTACATCAAATAAATTCTCCGAAGCAATGGCGGTGGTGTTGACCTGTTATCCAGAATGACGAAAATCTTCCGAAGCAAGATTACCTTTGGTTTTGCTTTTGAGACCATTTTCCCTGGCCTTTCGAGAAATAGTTACAGTCAGTGAAAGCAAACATCAAAGAAAATTAATCATACTTTTTACCGCAAGGTTTTTGACAGGTAAAGAAAGTGGAAGATGGTTCTATGCATTTGCTTGTCCGGAAATGCCTTTGTGCAACTGTCAAAGAATCAGATACATTAGCCTCGTTCGCCACCCACGTCTCATAATTGCATCCTTTTTCCGTTCTTCACGCCAGAAGTTTTCTGTGTCGTAAAAGTTAGTTTGAACCCGCAGTGTTGGATTGGGAGGTTTCTCTTTTTTAGCCTTTAAAGCATCTTTTGGCTTCCGTGAATATCACATTAATATGTGATACGAAAAAGTTGTTAGTAGCTCACCAGAAACGGGCCTTGAGCTGATTTTTCTCTTTTGCAGGAATAATTTGATGTTTTTGTAG
Source organism: Entophlyctis luteolus (assembly GCA_027604725.1). Classification (NCBI taxonomy): domain Eukaryota; kingdom Fungi; phylum Chytridiomycota; class Chytridiomycetes; order Chytridiales; family Chytriomycetaceae; genus Entophlyctis; species Entophlyctis luteolus. The sequence continues at coordinate 6,056 of JADHYT010000058.1, read as the reverse complement.
CAATGACCCCAATATGACTTTGGACCCAACGCTTCAACTCACTGCATTCTTTCAAATTTTTCTCCGACAGCAAATTCAATTGTGGTAATCCGTCCTTTCTCTTGTCATCCATATTTCCGTGAGACTCTGATTTTGTACTTGAGAATTTACGAATTTTTACAAGGATTCCGGGAACAGCTTTCGTTCCAATTAAATGGTGGTTATGGCTAACAAAATTCCTTAATATATTTTCCTTTAACTGCTGTTTTTGTAAGTCGTTCTGTAGTTGTTGATTTTTCTCATGCAAATCAAGCGCCTGTCGAATCTCGCTGAACTAATTGATTGGTTATTGCGAGCTTGCAGGAATGTATCCTATCATCTCACCTTGCTTGACACTGCGCTCAAATATTGCTTTCTAGCGTAAAAGTCAAAAATTGATTTTCGAGACCAGAAACCTTTCCATCTTGCCATTATTAGCTTCTTTAAACGGCAAACATGTACCAACATTTTTTGTATCCTGATTGCGACAGTGTTCCAGACATTCAATTGTGTTTGATGAGCAATATCAACGCGCACTTGTTTCGCGAGCAACCTTCCTTTGTACCCACGATAAATTCTTTGAATTATCTGAGCGGCAGACCTAATGTTCATCTAGTAAACCTGAAAGTCAATCTAGGTTTCGATACCGCTGCCGCTTCAATTCTTTGCGAACCATAAACCCTCTGATTCGTGCTTGAAGCTTCACGTCACTTTCGTATTCCTTCTGTCGAAATGCTTCGGCTTCCCTGAACAGTAACTAAGGACTTATTTGAAACTTCTCCAAACTCTAACTCAACCATGCTCCAGGAAAATATGCGTTCACTAGAATTTTGGCCCCGCCTAAAATGTGAAGTCTGAAGAACGCGAGTGCCATGATGAATAATGGCAACGATTTCCGACGCGGATTTTCCACGGATTTCCGATCAACAAAATGTCAAAACTTCAACAACTGTCTATTTATTGAATACTGTTTTTGTTTCTAAACAAATGCCCAAATTTAATTCAATACTGTTTTCATGATTGGTGGGATTCTGGCGGCTTTGTACGTCAAACCCCGGTCTTTCTTTTGAATGCTGGAAGCGTCCTGCAACAATATTCATTACAACGAATAAATTTTTTGTGCCACAAACCGGACACATGAGCGCTGCAATGAGTTGCGTTGACGGTTCTGCCTCAATCACTGAAGAGTAATCGATTTTGATGTTAGGCTTTGCTTCTTTGAATTGTTTCTCAATTGAAGCAGCTATCCGCTCTGACTTTGTACAGCGAGCAAACAGGGTTTTCACTTGATTTTCAGATGAGCTTAAATCATTTTCAAGGGACGCTACATGGGCAGCTGACTCCTTATTTGAGCGTTCTAATTTCGAAATTTTCATTCCAAGCTAAGCAACCAAGTCCTATTCAATCGACGAAAGATTAGATACAACATACCTCATCTATTCTCTGTTTTAAGATTCCATTTTCATGAATTAGGAATGTTCTTTCAGTTGTCAAGCTTTCAAATTTCAGCTTCCATGCCGCAAAATCTGGGGGATCACTCCGGTAAGACAAAGAGCTACTTTCATGGACAGAAGATGAAACATCTGTGTTTTCTGTAGGAAGTGCTTCGGTTTTTGCACTGGTGGACTGCCGAGGTGTTGTTGCAAGACTGGCCCAAATTGGAGGGGGAAGTTTAACACTTTGTAATACCGAGGTATTGTCCAATTGAGGTTGAATCAAAACAATTGAGCTGTCTCCAGAAGAACTTTCTTGATGAGCTGCAGCACACGTTTTTGTATTGGAAGAGAGTCTACATATAGTTAATATCTGCTGCCACGGAATTTTGTCGCCGATTACCTGGTCACGATTTCACCTACTGTTTGACCAGCTTTCTCCGACATTCGTTTTGCAGCCAATTGCGAGTTGAAATACATTTTTTCCATCTCGTCAAATTTCATTTTGAACTCAAAGCAGGTTCTTTGCAATTCCGTTCGCTCCCTTTTTAATTTTGCAACCATTTCCCGCACAAGAATGTACTTTCTCTCTAGCGCTTGAAACGATCGCTCTTCTTGAAGGTTATTTCTTTTCTCTTCTTTCTTTTCTTCTTGCAAGCGTCGGATTTCGGTTTTAAGCATCATCGTTGCGGTCTAGAACTTTTCAACATCTCAGTGTTTCCCTTGAGTTCTTACCAAAGCATTTTCATGCTCTTGCTTGATAGCATCCTTTGCTTCTGTTAATTTTTGTTCCAATTCGAGCTGGGTTCGTTGAAGCCGCCAATGAAAGGACAGATGTCAACACTTACCGTTTTTTGTCGATATTCGTTCACTATCGGTTGCAATTTTCGAAACTCTGATTGCAGTCGGGAATACTCCATTTTGTGCTCATATTCTTTGCTTCTTGCCCTCTCAATTTCTTCAGACGTCTTTATCTTTATTGTGTCTGTTATACCGAGCTGTGTCTGAAAATACAGTTCATTTTCAGCAAATGTTTACGCGTTCGATGTGTCAACTTACTCGCAAATATATATTATCATCGAGAATTCTTTTGATTTCTGCCTTCCCTTTTGAAATTTCTTTTTGGGCCTCAAGCCACATTTTTTGTATATTATCGTTTTCAATTTTTATTGCAGCGCTTTCTTTTTGCATTTTTTCAAGTTCTACTTTAAGTGGAATGGCTGTGTCACCTGCCTCACCGTTAGATTAAAGAATTTCAACTTCACACTTACTTTCAGTTTGACCTTGCATTTTTGATTTTAAATAGTTCACGTCATGTTCCTTTCTCTCCAAATCATACATTAAATGACGAGCTTCGTCATATAATTTGTTATAGTGCGTGTTGATATCGTTGTAACTTCGTTGCAAAACTTTGCTCTCATTTTGGAGATCTTTCTGTGAGAAGTTAGAAACTACTGATCTTAGAAAAGTAACGCTACCAGCTGCTCTTGCTTTTGATGCAATTGTAGATGCAATTCCGCATTCGCATGTCGCAATTCTGTGTTTTTTCCGAATTCTTCTCTCTTTTTGCTTTCGATTTCCGCTTGGGCTTGCAATTTTACTTGTTCCTCTTTTTTGGCTGCAAGAAATATGACTTCGTTTCGCATCTTTTCGTCGAAATCCGCCTTCAAAGCTTCAATTTTCCCCTTTAATTCAGAGACGGCACTAGACTTGCGTTCGAGTTCTTCTTTTGCGATCTAGACCACAATGTCTTAAAAGAGATGGTGGAGTGACTGTAAGTCTTACACTGTGATGCCTGCTGACTTTGTCTAGTTCCTGCTTGTAAAGAGATTCGGCGACCTGAGCTTCAACTAGCGAGCCTCTTGTTTCCTGCTGCTTCAATTCTGTGACCCGTATGCTATTCTGAAGGAATTGAACTTTATCTTCCAGGGTTTTACATTCTGAAAAATAAATAAGTTCGAGCTCAGTAAAATCTATTAAACCTAGATCTTTCATGGAAAGTCTTTTGTGAGTCTCTTCTAATTCGGATTTCAGAGATCGGTTGATCATTATCGCTTCCTCGAAATCCTCTTTTATTTGCTGCTTTTGATTTTCAACTGATTGAAACGTTGAGTCACGTTTTGACATCGCCGTAAAGGACTCCTCCCACTGCTTTTCAATTTTACTTTTTGCAGCTTTCATCGTGGCAATTTCTTTGAGAGGTGCACCAAGCTTAATTATAATTAATGTCAAAATATTCAAACCTTGATGCAATTTCGCAATCGTTTGATTAGCAATCGACGTTTCTTGTTTCTGAGCCTCCATGATCAAATCGGTTTCATTTTTGTTCTGTACAAGCTTTTCGATGGTCCTTTTGTGCTCTTCTAAATCGATTTCTGCAACTTTTCGACGCTGATCGACATACAACAGTTCTTTCTTGACTTTGCCTTCCATTCGACGATGAATTTTGAGATCGCTATTGTACGCAGTATTTAAGTCGGTCAATTTGACGTTCTTATCGGTTGCTTCTTCCAAGTGACTTTTGACAGTGTTCAGATTCGAAACGAGGTTCTTTGTTTACCGCTATCAGATATCACAACAAAAGATATCTCCAAACCAAGTTCATATCCGCCATTGACTTCAGTTCTGCTTTTAAAGCATCTTTTTCAGCTTCTAAGTCGCGGCATCGGTGTAACAGTTTCGTCTCATTTTCCTGACTATACATGTAAATCCCAGTTAGAAACCTCTCGGAATAGTGAAGGAAAATACTGACGCGGAAAATAATTTATCATTCAACTTTCCAACATGCATATTGGCTTTGTGAAGATTGACGCCTATCGCCTTCTTTTCATCGACCACGCGCGCAAGTTCGATATCGTTTTCGTTGAGTTTTCCCTGGATCGCCTCGACCTGGCGATCGACCGAATCCATAAGAGAGGTTTGTAGAGAAATGAACTGCCGGTGAAAGACATCTTCTGATTCGCGTAGATCCGTGGGCCCTTCGCACGCGTCCTTTTGAGGCAGCGGCGGTCGGAAACGCTCTGAGAACGCGTCAGCTCTTGCTTGCGCGTACATCGTTATCTGCCATGAGAACGCACCGTTGTCTAGGTCTAGTCCGAGCTTGTCAATAGCCTTTCCTGTGTGCATCTGCTCGAAGAAAAATTATCAGGAACGCACATCCCCAGACAATATTGACAACCTCAATCTTCAATATTCCATGAACAGCCAAATCCGGACTTGCTTGCTCCAGTAGTGTGAATTTTAGCCTTAACAGCAATCACTTGCAGAATCTGAATTCAGTTGTTCTTCATGATTCAACAGTTGGAAACATCTGTTCAACTGTTAGCTGGCATTTGGAATCTCAATTTTCTTTGATAATCATACTATTACCAGGTGACAATCAAAGCAGGCAAGGAGAAGAGTTCAATTGGGGCCCAATATATTTATATTGGTGGAAGAGACCCACTTGTAAGCTCAGGCAGGACAGTATAGTGTCATTCTGTTTGTTGTGTAAGGCCAGGTTTTCTGCACTTCCAAACAGTTGCTTGCATCGATTCTGCCTTGCTCCTTTGGAAGTGTTATAGTAAGTTGTATAACTGTTTTCTTCAACAATTTGATAGTATGCTTGCCAGATACATATCTGGCAGATAGCCAGGATCCCACTCAGCAAGTTTTTTTGTATCCTGATCCCACCTGGCATCCTGGCAATGCATCCACCAGGTAAAAAAAATTACAAGGTGAATCTGTATCCTATCCAGCAGGCACCAGATTGCAAAAAATCCATCAATCAATCTGCCAGATGACAGATCCAAATTCCAGAGTTTTGTCCTATCCAGAACAGACAGATTTAGCCAGATTGAGCCAGATTATCCAGCAAGTATTTGGCATAACCAGCCAAATTTGCAAACCTGATATCTGTTTTTTTTTTCCCCCATTTTTTTTCTTCATTTTTTGGTTCCCAGCCTTTTACAAAACAAAAAGATAATCTATTATTGGAAAAAATTCTTCAGATCCAGATTCCTTATATTTTGCTTCAATGTTTTCAACAAATGAACAAATTTCCTGAAAACTCTTTTGAAAAAAAAAAAAAACAGTCAGATCCCCAGATTCCAATGCACTTTCCAATTATAGTATGTTAGGGATTGGGCAGTATCCAACATCTGACATGTATCTGGCAAGTATCTGGCAAAAATACCTAGCATCCAGCTATAGTATGTTTGCCACATACGAATCCAGCAGATATCTGGGATGATCTGATCCAGGATCTGGCAAATCTGGCAAAATATCCAGCAATGCATCTGCCAGGTAAAAAAATTTGAATCCTATCCAGCAAGCACCAGATTCAGAAAAATCCGGCAAATGAATCTGCCAGATGCCAGATCCAGATTTTGTATCCTATCCAGCACAGCCAGATTTTGCCAGATAATCCAGTAAAAATCTGGTGTAATCAGCCAAATTTGTGTTTTTCCCCCCTTTTTTTTTTCTTCAAATTTTTGGTTGCCAGCCTTCAATCAAAAAAAAAAAAAAAAAAAATAATTTAAAAATAATAATTTTTTGATAAATATATTGAGATTGGTTGGTTAATTGGGTTGAAAAAATGATCTTTTTTTATGATAACAATTGTGT